>JBBKCR010138685.1:0-21556 GCA_037577295.1 Ladigesia roloffi | reverse complement strand
AGACTGTCCCCTGTAGTTAGGAATGGAAGTCGCTTTGGATAAAAAGCATCTGCTAAATGCCGTAAATGTAAATGTAAGCAAATAAACATCAAATTTTCATTTTTGGGTGAACTATCGCTTTAATGGGCACAACCCCCCATTTCCTTCATTCTTATAATGCTTTTATTTCAACGGGCTGAAAGTACAAAAACAGAATTCCACCAACTGATACAATGTTCACTTAATATTCTAAACACTAACGTTAACATCTACTTTCTACTTGTCTGTCGTCTGTCAGAACTCGTCTCTGTCTTCAAGCAGCCTCAAACATTACAAAGGACAAAAGACATTTCTTTAAAAAAAGAACCACCAGTGATACATGAGAAGCAGCTGCCAGTAGCTTGTCAGACGTTTCAGGTCAGTGATATAAACACATCAGTTTAGTGCACTTTGACATTTGGTGCCAACCACAACCTGGCTGAACTGTACAGCACTACAGTGACTATGCTATGCTAGCTAGGTTTAACTGCAAAGAGTTGCTGCTATGATAATTCTTCCCCTCATACAAAACATAGAACCAGCATTGTTTAAATGTCAGAAATCTGTAATTATCTCTCATATTATATTATTACATTTTTGTAATATTACCTAACAAAAATGTTAGGCTACCTTACGTTAAAACGTGATCCAGGCGGCATGTCTTTAAAATACAAGAAAATATACAAAATATGTTGCATGTATTCTTTACTTTATTCAAACTTTATTAATGTTTAGGGAAGTGGTGCTGTGTGGGGAGAGGGCACAGTGAGCATACAGTACCACTTCTAACATACAAAAAAGTAAATAAACAATCCATCTCTGCAATCCTTTGAATCTACTGAAAGTTGGTGTCACATTTATAAGTCTCAATTTTGCCATTGTTGTTTACATAAGAATCTCTTGGTTATTGTTTTTTTCTTTAGGATTTGCCATGTCTACCCTAAAGTGGACTAGAATGCAGGAAATTGCAAGAAATCCAAATTTTTCTGGGTGAGGAACCCCAGACCCCCCTCTGGCTAAGCCCCAGATTCTCACTATGTCTGGCTCCGCCTCTGGTCTCAGCTAGTAGCTAGTAGCAATTTTTTATTTATATGTGTGGCATTTGGCAGATGCCCTTATCCAGAGCGAATTAAACTCATTAGTTACAGGGATAGCCCTCGTGAAGCAACAGAGTGTTAAGTGTCCTGTTCAAGGACACAATGGTAGAAAGTGGCAATTTGGACCTGTAGTCATCACAAAGGATTTAAAACCATCAGAACATGGATTTCTTTTTTGATCCACCAAATAGAGAAGCAAACACCCTCTGTTTAAGAGTATTGAACCATAACTATTATACCTAGACCATATTTTATATATCCTGCTTCTTTTTAATCTTATAACAGATATTCACCTATTGACATTTATAGCAATTTTACAGTGACTCTTTCAGTAAAAAGTTTGCCATCAAGCTGACCCCACTGTTTTTCATTTCAAATGTCTGTTTTTATCAGGTGTTCCTTGTTGTGAGAGTAGGGCTGACAAACGGTTAGTTCATTCCAGGTGTATCCATTTATACACATTTCCAAAAATCAGAACACTTGGTCCCAGAAGACACTGATGCCAGAGAAATTGATTATAATATGACTGCAGACACAGAGACACAGTGACAATATAAAATATTAAGTCTAAATGAAATCTAAATATAAAAAAACTGTTGAAATGTACAAAAATCTCAATTGCAAAATACACTATGCCATATACAGAAATGCTGGGTATAAATACTATAGATAAGAAACACAGCTGAGTGAAATCTTCCAACAGAAATGATAGATTAGAGTAGGTTATTGCTCTTAGCAGAGATCAGTAGTAATATTAAGTAATAAAATAAGTAATGCTGACATAAGACGTCACATTGCACATGAAGATTATTACATGTAATGAAGTGATTCAGCACCCATTTAGAAAACGTCACATGATATTGCACATTGGAAGACAACTGCACATGAGACATCGCTCATATTAACGATGTTGAACACCAATAAGCACATTGCACTATATTGCACATGATAGGCTGTTGCACAACACATCAAAAATAATGCACAAAGTCCTCCACATAATGAGAGTTATTTAACCTGGTAATGAGGTGTTTCTTTCTCGCAGATGTAGTCCCATCTGCTTCAAATGAAAATGTGAATTTCTAATTCCTGTTGTGGAGATCATGGACCATGACATATTAAATGTATAAAATAATAATCAGAGATTGACATTTTAGTCATTTATTATTTCAAGTAAAATAAAACAAATGTATTTTTATTCAGGTTATTTACTTTCGCCAACTCCTGGATCCCAAGAGGAGCAGCAGTCTAAGCTTACTGCATGGCCTGACTGTCAGGGACTGTGAGTTCAATCAGTGGTGCTGATTGAATGCGATGGGGAGACCTAACAGGAAGGAGGGGGAAAGGACACAAATAAATTGGTGAGAAAAGTTGGAAAAAAAATTAACAAATAATATCAAATCCTTTTTACAGTGCAGTCAAATCTCTAACAAATGAAATAACAGAACACAGACACATTTAATTACTCGGGCATTTAGTTACAGACGCCTTTTGCTGTGTTCAAAACGCAATTTGACGTCAGAGCTGTTAGAAATGATGCCCAGATACAAAACCTAGAGTTTCCTAAGCTCAAACATCTTTCAGCTTGTTGTGGCAGTTGCTTTCTGAGAAAATTGTAACTGATGTCTGAAATCAGCGCCAGGTTGATATCAAAGACTGAGCACTCTGCTGGCATTTTCAGTGAAAATTACATTGTACCAGGGAAATCTGAATGAAATTCACAGTTGTGCAAATAATGGAAGCTTCTCTTTGTAGCATATCACACTTGTTCACTGTGTTAGAAGCTGTCACCTGCTATAATGTTATGGCATGACTTGTCGCTTCTCTGCAGTGAATCCAGCCCTCACAGTCTCTAAAGCACCCAGAAGAGGTGGCTGTTAGATAATATTTTTACAACCTGGAGATATGTGTTTGACGTATGCAGTGGAACACACTGGAAAGCCTGGAAAACCAGAACCTGCAAGACTCAGGTGTTTCATCTTTTTCAAACAACCATGAAGGGATGGCTGAGCCCATGAGGCACACTACCTCCATGCCAGTGCAAAATAACAGCAAATTTGGAATTGTTTTGATTTGCATTTATGACATGGATTCCAGTTAGACAGAGACACTTAAGGAGTGAATGGGTTTATGGTTAATAAGATGCATTTAAATAAAAAATGTTCTAATGCGAGATAAAGCATAGGTTCAGAGTTCCAGTGAGGAACACTCTCCACAGTGTTTTCTGCCGTGGGACTCATAGCAAGGTTTTTTCCTTTTAAAGAATACAAATGGAGTCATCACTTCTGATGATGCATTTATGAAATGTTTGTTGCTGTCCACTGAAAAATGTTAATTACTGTCAATCAGTGTTTCACATTTTATTATCATTGGCAAATATTAAAGACATTCTTACCCTCACAGAAATATTTGGCCCATTACCAAGGATTTCCATCCATTTGAATTACATATATTTAACAGAAACTGCATATTTGTCAGTCACATGTAAATTTAACTATTAAGAATTAGATTTATGTAATAATACTCCTAAAACCAATGATTTCAATGATTTGAATAAATGTTAACAAAATGAAATGTTAACAAAAATGAATTTTGCTTGATCCAAAGCTCATCATATTTAAATGAGTTTTAACTGATTCAATATAATAGTTTTCACAATTAACAGATTTATGCTGATTTTGAGGAATTTGAATAAATAAATTATAAAAATGTAATTAATTCAATACAATTAAAAAGATACACTCTGCCATGATTCATTTCCCTGAGTGTAATTACTGCTTAAACAAACAAACAAAAAAGACATCAAATCCTCTTTGACAGTGTAGGAAGTAAACACTGATGGGTGAAAACACAAAAAGGAAAGAGAATCGGGATGAATGGTGCTTAAAATGACCAGAAACATGAACTAACAAGGTCCCGGGTTCAAGATGATTTGCTTTTTATTATTTTGTAGAGAAACGATTTGCATAGCTTTGATCTACCCGGGGGTGGGGAGCATTCAACAGTCTTGTGTTTTTATCCGGCCTCTGTGCCTGTTTTTAGCCAGTAGAAGCGGAATGCTGATTGTGTGGCTCAGGTGTGTTGGGAGAGGCACAAAAATTGCAATTGTACAGAAATGGCAAATAACAGCAAACAGACAAAACTACTCCCAGGTATCATCCATAATGCACTTGAAATAAACCTGCTTTTGGCCTGGTGAGCTTTTCATTTTGGATTCATGTCAATGTGGTGATGGCAGGTGGCTGAGCAATTTTGATAATCACTGGATGGGAGCCATGCAGTCTCTTCAGGACACCAGGAGGCCTGTTTCCATGATATGGAGGATATAAAGGAGATACTCTAATGGTAGGCAGAGGATAAGGATTATGTTTACCATTAGATGTGGAGAGTTATCACTATTGATTTGGTATTCTGTTCAAAAAATGCACTTGTATTCTGTAGCATAAATAGAAGTACAAGATGACAGAGTACGCTAATAACATGATGGCTGTGAACTGGTAGATTGGAAACGTAGATCAACACAGCCTGGATGTTGTGACCAAAGTGGCGACCAAAAGGGGCAGCTGGTGGCCAAGAAGTTAGGGATTTGCCCCTGCAATCAGAAGGTTGTGAGTTTGAATCCCAACACTGCTAGTGGCTCCCATCCAGCGATCACAATGCCATCACCACAATGACATGAATCCAAAATAAAAAAAATTGTGGGTTCAAATCCCAACACTGCTAGTGTCATCACTGAAGTTCCCTTAAACAAGATACTGTTCGGATTCACTGCTCCCTGGCACCCCTCATTGGTGGCAGGCTCCTGTTTGACTTGGTAAATGGGTTAAATACAGAAAAAGGAGTTAAGGGGCTACTTTCCTTTACTTTTACCGCTATAGTGAGCAAAATTCTAATGTAGTGGAATATTATTTACCACTATTGCATGGAGGTTCCCATTTCTGGACAGTCTGGCAAAATAGTAACACAGGTTCTAATATAATCTAATACTATATAACATATACATTTGGTCACAGTTTATGTTGAGCATCCCCTACAGATTACCTACCGAAACTTTAATTCCAAACAGACTGTGGGGGTTTTTAAAAGCATGTTTAAGTTCAATTAAAATTTTGGAGATTTAAAAGAGTCTCACATTAGTGTTCAGATGCATTTAATCAAGATTTGTTGATTTGTTAAAAATGAGATAAGATAATTGTGTGTGAATTGTATTCACGCCACAAACATATGCATATTATTATATTCCCTGTTGCACCTGCACTTTAAAATATACAACATCTTGTACTGTGACTACTTTTCGTATTATATGAATTCACTCTGTCGCACAATTTTCTCTTTTGCACCTGCACTTTGTAGCCATTACTCAAAATATGTTCATATATCAAATTAATCCTCCACCGCATACAGTTCTTATATGTATATTATATATATTATTTATATGAATACTCCACACAAAGCTCTGGTGATGCATCTGCACTTTATCTTATACTTATCTATCCTTACCTTCTTCTTCTCATACTGTTTCTACTGTTGTTTTTCTACTGTTTCCTAAGGTCAGGCATCGCAAAAAGCATTTCACTGCGTATTGTACCAAGTATGACAAATGTGACAAGGTGAGCATCGACAGAACATCTGCAGGGGTCAAAGTGTTTCCATACATTTATTCAGTGATAAAACAACTTCTATAAAGTATAATTTAATATTGATTGTCCCTTCTTCCAAAAAACAGCGGTAGTCATTTAAAGGACTGAGAGACTCATTAAACAGTCACAGTATCAGGTCCAGCTCAGCTTGGTCAATAACCTGAACCTGGTTTTGTTCCAGTTCATCTCTAAACCACTTCCCAGCCCGTCCTGTTTACTGGATTGTGTTTCGCTTGTTTCTGGGAAACTGCAGTTTGTGGAAATGCGTCATAGGTGCAGACAGAAAAGCATCTTCAGAATCTGATCAGCTAGTGACTGGTGCTCAATGATGCAGTTATCACCAACAAAACTTGTTATTTGTGATACCAGTTCTTCCTAACCAAACAGATTGTGTGATTGGAAGTAGCTGTTGTCTAAACTGTGCATGACCCTCAGTGTTGTTTTGGTGTTTTTATATTATTATTGAATAACAGACATATCAAATCACAGCATGCTGTTGTTTTCTACCCTTCTACAAGGTTAACTTTGCTACTTAACTTTGCTACTCATGGACCTGCCATAACCGGCGCCGAGGGCACATTGCCAATTTCCTACGGCTTATTAAAATCTTTTGCTCTCTCATGTCTCTTTTTCTCGCTCTCAGCCCGAATCAGTGCTGCTGTGTGATTCGCTCGTTATGAGTCTTCTCTGGGTTTAAATGAAGATTGCTTTCCTCTGCCTGACAAGATTGACACCCTCCATATGGTTTTGCCTGACGCCCTCCAGGGTTCCTGAGAGGCCTTATTTGAATGAGCCCATTGTTTAAAGCGTCGCTGTATTTAATCAGAGCGTTGCTCAGGTGACCGGTAAGTGTTGATGACTCAACGGCTTGTGTGATGCTCACTGGTGGAGGTGCAGGATTGGTGGGTGGTGGAGCGGGGGGGGGGGGGTTGGCACTCAGAGCTGAGATAGTGAACATGAGTGTCCTTTCACAACGTGCTAATTAAGATAAAGAACGAGTCAGGCAGCCGATGAGAGATGATCAATGTAGGCCCTTCGGATGGTCTAGGCGCGCTGTGATTTCTTTACGTCATCTTTGATGGATTCAAAAGTGCATAGGAAGAAAGGCTGGGGCTGGAGGGGGGAGTGAGAGAAGGAGGGGCGGGGGAAATCTTGGATTTCCGCAAGTCGTAAATTGCTCCTCTGTCAGGAAAATGTAAATCAATGTGACAGCGCCGGATTGATAGAGCCCTTTTTTTTGGCTGGCTGCACTTTTATTTCAGGCGCTGGCAAAATATCCTCCGCTGCTCATGGAGCGACGGAGGGACAGAGAGGTACAGGAATGGCAAGGATTGAATTGTTGCTGTGTCATGCAGAGGTTAGTTAATCATCCTGCGGAGGATTCCTAAACGCCACACACTGCAGCTCCGCCGGGCGTGACATTGCGCTGACCCTGGTGCTCGCTCTCGCCATTTTGCCTCTGCCTGGGCTCCTCGCAGTCATGGCTGGTAGTGTGTTGGTTTTATCGTCTCCTTGTCTCTGAGGGTGTGGTGTGGTCTCTCCCATCTGCTGTTTGCCCTTCATTAGGATGCAGTAGCGCTCGGCTCCAAAACAAACTCAGCCTCAGCAGAACGAGGGGAAGGAGGGAGTGGGGATGGGTGTGTGGGGGGGGACGATGGCAAACACCAGCACGACATGACAGCTTCACTTTCAGCAGCCATAAATCCTCACTGCTCCAGCAACCAGCACACACACTCCTCACTCACACACCTGAGAGAGAGGGAGAAAGAAAGCGAGAGAGAGATGGGGAGAGTGAGGGGGGAGAGAAATGGGGAAAAGACAGAAAGAAAAGAATAGTGAAAGCAAGAAAGTAAAAAGAAGAAAATCAGTCAATCAATCATCAATCCATCTTTCCATTAATCAAACAAGCCATCAATCAATCAATGAACCAATCAAGTTCATATTAATACAAGTGGAAACAGAGGGGGCAGCACTGAAACCTTGATTTCATTCATATTATGATGAGCCATTTTATTTGGTATGCCTACACTATATTTACACTCATTGCTCATTTTATCAGCTCTACTGACAATGTCAGTATATATAGTCCACAGTTATAGACTGTAATCCATCTGTTCCTCTGCATCATTTCTTACATGTTCATCAATGATCAGGACCTCCAAAGGACTGCTAAATGCACTAAGTAGACAGCATTGGGGTGGTGGATTACATTGACATAGTTGTGGTATATTTGTGTGTGTGGTTGTGTGTTGTTGAGTCAGTCGGACCATTGGTGAAGAACTAGGCAGACAATGGCCAACATAAACTCTGAAGCAACAGATGAACAATCATTAGTAATTTGGTTAAATTAGCCACCATGGAAAATAAATGCTTCTCATCCATTTAACAGCAATATAAAACATCTAGAAGAAATTAAAACAACTAAAACAAGAAATTAAATAAAGAAATGGTTTGTCATAAAAAAGTCAAAGTTATATTTTTTCACTGAATTAAAACTTCTTCAATGTTAATGAGGCATGAGATAAACAAGTTGTTTTTTAGTGACTAATTTCTGTGGAGAACAGGCATCCGGTCTTCATATCTAATGCATTTTTCTTTTTCCTAGCTGTAAGGAGAGATATTGTGTAGGGTGGGAGTTGTTTTTAAATAAATGACAAAAAAGAATAAATGATGTACAACTTCTAATGTAAAAAGATGCCTTATGTACAAAGTTTGCCATAAAGCTCACAGTGATGGGTTTCAGGTCTGTCAGCAATAATCCAACAGTTTGGATTGAATTATTTCAGTTCTAAATGTGCTCATATGGGTTACCGTCATAATCCAATGCTGATAAAATAATTGTTTGAACACCTTTGTATTGTCAAAACAAAGTTACAAAAGTTTATTTCTATATACAAATACATGTCTGACTGAACCATTTGAAACACTTAAGTAGCTGATCCATTATAAATGTTAAACTATTGATTACATTGAGAAACATATTCAGTCTTTCTTTCATTCATCAGTAGTTGCAGATAATGTTAAAAGACAGCTTTTATTATTGCAGTAAATTTTCCATGGACGGTGCAAGACAACATAACAGTATCTTCTGCATAACAGTCAGTTTTACATTTTTCTTTGTGTTTTCTGACTACAATACCATGCAAAATACATTGGCCCAAATACAGAGACCTGTGGAACTCCACTAAAAATTTCCATGAACGTCAGATGACAGAGGTCTGTTAATAACATCATAATGGAACCAATTAAGTCTGTTGGTCAGGAGTAACAAAAAGCAACCTTAATATAAACCCAGTCGCTCCTGTCAAAAGCTTTTAACAAATCTACAAACAAAGCAAAAGAAAGAAAGCAAGGACAAAGAAGAAAGATTAAGGAATTAGATTAAGGGATAGAAAGTGAGTAAAAAGACGAAAGCAAAATATGGAAGACAACAAATGAGTAAAGGAGGGAATATGCTGAGAAAAATGGAAATAAATATTTTAGGCAACATCAAACATCAGTTTATTACATGAAAGAGGGGAGAGGAGAACAAAAGAGTGAAGGAGCAAGAGAGGGACATAAAGAGACACAGAAACATTGAAAGAGAATGAAAGAGCAAAAAAAGAAAAAATAACAGAGTGAAAGTAAGAAAAAGGGGCACACAAAAATAAGAAGTGAAAGAATGAGGGAACAAGTGAGTTAAAAGAAAAAGGAAAAAAAAGACAAAAGACATAAAATGAGGAAAGTGCTGAGAAAAATCCTCAGTGGAAATAAATATTTTAAGGAACATTAACCAACAATTGAATACATGAAAGAGGGGAAATGAGAAAAATTACTAAAGGAGCAAGAGGGAAAGACAGAAAGAGTGAAAGGGAAAGAAATAGCCAAAGATGAATGAAAGGAGGAAAGAAAGAAAGAAAGAAAGAAAGACAGAAAGAAAGAAAGAAAAAAGGTAAAAAAAACATTTTGAAGGGAAAAAAATACATTCAAACTAAAGAAAAAAGAGTAAAAGGAAAAAGTGAGTGAAAGGAAAAACAGTGACAGAAAGGTAAGAGAGGGAACATGCTGAGAATGATCCTCCACAGAAATAAATGTTTGAAGTCACATCAAAAACAGCTGAATACTTAAAATAGGGAAAGAAAGAAGGAGCGAAGGAAAGTCAGCCGAGGGAGCGGGCTGCTGCCCTACAGCTCTGTGATACGAATTGACCTGGAACTGGTAGGGCACTGAAGCTAATGAAGCAGGGCTGAGCTGAAGATCATAAACTGCCCTCTAATCATTTTTATCCTTTATGAGCGTCCTCCATGCCTGTGATACTACAGGTGTTCCTTTCAGTTTACAGCTGACCTACCCAAACTCAAGTGCTCTGCAGCAACCTTTACACGTCATAAACAAGATTTGTTTTGAGTTGCTATGTTACGATTTTCTTGCTTTACAGTGTGTGATATTAACCTGGACTGTGTTCCTGCAGTTTACAGAACTAGACTGGCGATAAAAAACAATTATGAATGAACAAAATATCAGTGCACTGCAAAATATCTGAACTTTCCTATGCATTCAAGATCTTTCTCATGCATTCAAGATGTAATCTAAAGGTATTTTGACAGAAACTGCTACAAATTGCTTTCTAAAACTTCTCTGGTTCTTTCCATCATCCATCGTATTTGTGGGTGTGGATATGTATCAAAAAAGTTTATATGTATTATTAAATATCAAAAAAGTTTATATGTAGTTGGAAAAACCCTTGATAAGCCACCTATCGGTTCATAGAAGTGTGGGCTTAGAGTAAAGACAGACCATGATTGTGTGCGATGGGGGTAGCTCACAGGGGGGTTGGGGGACTTCAAAACTCTCATTTTTGCTGAAATATGATTCCAACCCCCCCACCACTTTTGTCAGATTAAATTGTATTAAATTGATTACATTGTATTTATAACTTGGCTTCCCCATCCCAGAACACCCCCACTTTTAAAAATCCTGATACGCCCCTGGTAATGTGCATCGGATATTTCATTTTCATTCCTGTGAATTTCCAGCTGTCGTTTCTAGACTATGCATGGAAATGATATGAGACAATGGAGACCATGTACATGTGTTGTATGCCAGTGCACATGTTTACATGGATTGTGATTGCGAATATATTCAGACAGGTGGTTTTGTACATCTGACATGTTTCAGACGTGAGTCAGGCTTGCGGTGTGTAAAGTGCAAGTTTCCCGGGGAAAATCCCTTTTAACCCAACCCAGTATCTAAATTATTTAGGATTGTTTGTGTTGAACCTGTTGATGTGCAGCCTTTTGCACATTTGGCAAACATGAGCAAATCCTGAAAGCTCTATTGCATTCTTCTTCCCCCCTCTTAGGAGAACAAGCTCGAGATGCCAGGAGTCTGACAGCATAGCTATTTATACCTGCAATCCAGCAGGCCTCTCTGAGCAATGTATATCAAATGCCTGAGTGTTATGCAAGCCCTCTCGCTGAGCTTAAGTACCTGGCTTCTGCTCCTCTAAAGCCTCTGTTAATTGTGACCCAGGAGGACCATTAATTGCATTTCCATGTAATTGCATTTTCGCTCGAATCTGGGTTATCATACTGTCGGAAACCGAGAGAACATCGCTCAAAGAGCTGGCAGATGGAGCCACTGCTCATAGACTGTCACTGGGCTTAGTGCTGTATGGTAAACATACAAGCATTAATAGTGATAAGGGCATCTTCTGCTGCTCCTTTTCTTCTCTTCAGATGAAATGATTAACCCTTTGATGCAATAAAGTAAACTAGGCAGCTATACTTGCCTTTTAATCTCCTTATCTCCTTTAGGAACACGGTTTCTCATGTAGCATTCAGTTTTGTGTCTAAAGAACATGACCCCATAAGGCTGAGGATCTGTAGACTTTTTAGTTGGTGTTGCATCATGGCTTCCTTTTGTAGTTCTAAGAGTTGTGTGTATTGAATGTGCAGTAGGAACTTCAAAGTGCTAGGTAATTCCTTTGGATAAACACAGTAAGTTCAAAGTCAGTTTAACGAAATTACACTTAAAAGTCAAAATGGTTCCGGTCGTTAACTAGGTCAGCGAGTGATGCAAACTAGGTTGTTATTTTTGGGTAGAATGGGGGTACATATCAGGACACTTGAAATGTGCAAAATCTTCAACATCTTCAACTATTAGACAAATAATGGACATTAACAAAATATATTATCTTTTGGTTATTATTGGGAGCTACAAGGTGGTACATGCAAACATACCCATGTGGAATGTCACCATAATCTCACAAGTTTAAGTAGGAAAGCAAACCTTAGCTCTACTAAATCAACTAGTAAATCCACTACTTTCTTTTTAATCCAAAATTCAATCTTCGGAACAGATGGGAATACACTGCATAATATTGTACTCTCTTTGTACTGCCCCTTGTATCCTATTTAATTACCTAGTAGTTAGAGATTTGTCTCATTTGCTTTCCAGCTTAAATTACAGTGAGGATGGGGCAACACATGTGCCATCAGCCAATCTGCCCTGTTAACGTCATTAATCTGTATTTATAAAATGGCCGGTCACATTTGAAACCAGTGTTACTGGCTGAAAGAAGGTTCCAATGAAGCACAGATGGGGGGTACAGGACACCAAAGAATCACTGTGCATTAAAATGAATAGGCACTAATTCTTATGACACTCTCTGGGTCCTTTAACTGAGTACATATTTCATGTCCAAAAGTGTGTAGACACCTGCACCTTCTTTTGAAATCAAGAGTTAACGGAGATTGTCGTATTGGCTGCAGTATAAATCTTTACTCTTATGGGAAAACTTTACAGTATTTGAGTTGAGAATTTGATTGCATTCAGCAACAAGAGCATTAGTGAAGTCAGTGACTGAGGTTAGATGATTGAGGCTGGATCTGACCACTCTGACTCATCCTAAATGTATTGGATGGAGCTCTATCACTTTACAGATCAGTATTTTACTCCTCTAGCTGATGCTCGGGCATGGTGAGCTCAGGCTTACATGCAGCTTCTATAGAACCTGTTTCAAAAATAATTGCACTTTTGAGTTTCTGCATTCACTCTTAAGAAGATCTGTCTGGTAACTTCTGGTTAACTGCTTAATCCTTACCAAGGATGCGGGTTCCCGGAGCCTATCCTAGGGTCAGTGACCTCAAGGCAAGGCGCTCATATTCTCTAAACTACGGTCAATTCAGGTCTGTGGGAGAAACCCGGAGACCCTGGGGGGAACCCTCACCACCACAAGGAGAACATGCAAACTCCACACACCAGACTAGGACCTGGATTTGGAAAGAACAATGCTACTCAGTGTGACACAGTGTGGCCCCTTATCTGGTTACTTTAGGACATAAATTGTACCTCGATGTCTGCAATGGGTTGTTGAACATTTGTGCAAATGACCACATATGTAAAGCCTTGTTGGTGGTTTTATCTCTCACACTAAAACAAGGCTGTTGGCTGCAGTTCTTTTATACATGCTCTGATGATAGTAAAGCTATTGATAAATTATGTGGAGAAGACGATATGGCAGACAGTGTAAGCCCTATAAAAGCTCAGTGAGAGGAACAGAAGAGAAGCTGAAGCTCCCTTGATTCTTGGGATATGGTGGGTTATAAAGCAAAAGCTGAGGAATTTATAGTGGAGAATTTTGCTGTCTGCTTTTGCAAAACTCAAGACCTGCACGTACTGCATCCTGGGCAAAGTGTGATGGATTTGCTTGGCTGAGGGACCCTGAATGATAATACTTTATATAGGCGTTAATGTTAGTGGGGTTCGTAATTTAATTTCTTCAGTTCCATTTCAGTCATTAAAATTTAGGTAATCCTTCTTTTGGAGTTTTTTCAATTCTGCTGTGTTGCTTCAGCTCCTGGGCTCTTTTATCATTGCTCATATCTCTCATTTTAGAACTGTGACATTTTACTTCACACCATTGTGGCCCAAAAAGAGAAGAATAAGGTCTAACAAGCAACTAGTAGAGTTACTGAATACTTGTTTGTGTGTAGTGTTACTGAGTACTTAATTAAAAATGAATATTCCGACACCAGTGATTATGTAATAGGATTTTGGGTTAACAAAGAAGGTCCTGCAGGTCCAGGGAAAGTGGGGAATTACTAACTGCTCACTCATTCATCATAAGTGTTGGGCAGGTACCTTTAAAAAAGTAATTAGTTATAGTTACTAGTTACTTCTCACAAATTGTAACTGAGTTAGTAAAAGAGTTACATCATTATAAAAGTAACGAATTACCAGGCAAAGTAATTATTGGATTACATTTTTTTTTAATCATTTAATATAACTATAAAATAAATATAAAACATTGTACACTAATCACCAACGCAGAGAGACGCTTTTCTCCTGGGCATAAGTTGCATGTCACATAAACAATTCACCTCAGCGATGTAATAGTAGTGCTTAAACTACCAGTTTGCAAAAGCTACCTTTGAACTTGTTGGACTTGCCATCGTTGTGATCACTCCTGGATGTTGGTGTGTGTGCGACTGACCGTGTGTGTGCTTATGTGTGAACACCCACACTACTCTGCCTCTGAATGTCAAACCATAGAAATTTACTCAATGTAAGCCAATCTCAGTTACACTACGTGTACAGACACACCAATCATCATCACTGGTTATTTGTCCCGCCCCTGGCCCGAACACACACAAACACACACCCCAGAGAAAGAGAGGTCTTATGGCTGAGAGAGAGACGCTGCTCGCATGAAAACCGCTTCAGTGTTCTCAGTTTTAGTAACATTTTATTGTCAGTAACGGTAACGGTGTTGTAACGGACGAAACAGTAATTGGTTTGATTAGTTGTTACTGAAAAAATTATCGCCGTTAGTAACGGCATTTATTTATAGTGCCGTAATTCCCATTACTGCTCATCACGTACCACTAGGCTCACTCTTTTTACCATTCAAGTGTCGGCACGCATCTCTGAGGATGGGCTGCATTTTAAGGAAGTGCTGCCTGCTGTGGGGAATAAATCCACAGGCAGATTTCCCATATGACCAGATCTTTGTTGATTTGCTTGAAACGTGGTTCTCCTCTTGATTCTTCCCTGAATCTATAGCAGTTCTTTGTAGATCAGACATACATTATTTCTTGCTCTTCACTAAAAAGAAAAGGTACTTAATTGTAAAACACTGAAATAGTCCCCTCAAGGGTACATGTTTAGTATAATCAATTAGGGAACATAATAAGTGTGACTGCAGATGTTTTGTTGGTATTATTGTTTCTTTCCACCCATTATGGTGCCACTTCTTCTCTGAGCCCATGTGGAATTTTGGCTTAATTCCAACACTAAAATGTTAGTATTGCATGTGTATTCAGATTTTTAATCAAATGATCAGAAGGTGAATATTGAGTTTACAAATCCAATCTTTGTGGTTGAGTCGCCTCTGTAGTGTTTGGGTAGAGTTGTTTTTGAATAATAAAAAAAACAGCCAGTGAATGCAGCTATGCTTGTCCCACCTGTTTTGGATAGGAGCAGTTCACTCCACCCATTTTCAGCCATCCTCGACCATAAATTGCTTGGTAATAGGCAGTGAGTTGATGCCCTCTCTGCGGTTCTACTGTAAAACGCAGTTCCGAATGGAGAGTCGGAATAGGCACCTGCGTTTGGTTGTTGCAGAAAACTGGTTTCATAGCAACTATGCAATTGCCCGTCATCTTTTCTCACCGAAATGCAATCTAACTATATCATGTTCAAATGCAGTTTTCTTTTTATGTTTTGTGGATGAGCTACAAAACCCCAAACCCCCACTACAGGCTCCACACATGATTTAGCTTTGGTCTTTGGCCTGGTACAAAATAGCCAACTAGAGTTGTGTAATCAGAATCAGAAATGCTATTGATTGTGATTCTGATCCCATAACTTTAGTTGGTTACTTTGTACAAAGCCAGTGATTTCCTGTAAGGAATCAGTAATTATTTTGAAGCAGGGTGTTTTTCAGGAATGATTCTGAACTTTGTTTTATTTATAAAGAATTTTAATCCAAAGTAAGATATTTTATTCTAGTAGTTTCTGTTCTGGAGCAGTGTTAGCCCTGTATGATTGGATCAAAATATAACAGTAAATATTCTAGTATTAAATATAATTTCATAACATGCCTTATAGTTTTAGTATGATTCCGAAAAAGACTACTAATGTAGCTGCTACAACATTACATTTAATAGAGACAGCAACCCCTTACCTTATGAGTTTCTGTCTACTTACTCTGTATCAGACATATTACTCAGACATATTTTACTGTCTATATTCTAATTTACATACTTAGGGAATATGCAAGTATGAAGAGCTAAGAAAATGGAGCGCCTCCTTTTTTCTGCTTCTTCTTATGTTGTGAAATACAAGACTGTGCATAAAAACTGCAGTTAAATCACCAAAGGTTCTGTGCTGCTTCCCCTTACAAATGCACTTCTAAGATTGGAATACATTTTTAGCAGGTTTTAAAAATTTTAACATATTTGGGACTATGTTTTGACCCCAGAAAAAGGAAAACAAAAGATTTGAGGTACAGATTTCCTTTTTTCAGATTATTATTATAAATTATTATATATGCATAGTCAATTTTTGGCACCCTGCTGACACAATGTTTACTGTTTAAATTATTTAAATCTTTAAGCGTGTATATTGCATCTTCTATTAACAATGTGGATAATGTGTTGTTTTTGTTGTTGTGTATTAAGTTTATTACAATTATTTCTTTTTATTTATACACACATCACTGCAAACTATATTTCCACTTGAAATGTTGCAGACAGACTTGCCTAGTTCGGCTCTGGCTGTTTTAATAATTACTGAACAAAATGTGTGTACGTCACTTAAAGACATCACTGCAAGTGAACATGTAGTTATATGCACACACACAACATCTACACGATATGGACAAAAGTATTGGGACAGGTCTGTTTTTCAGGGTTTGGGTCAGGTTCCTTACTTCCAGTGATGAGCAGTCTTAGTGCTTCAGTGTACCAGGACATTTTGGACAACCCATTGCTTCCAAATTTGTGGACATAGTTTGGAGAAGAACCTATTTTATTCCAGCAGGACTGCTCCCCAGTGCACAAACAAGGTCCATGAAGACATGGTTGGATGAGTTCAGTGTGGAAGAACTTGACTGGCCCACACTAACCTCAACCCAATCCAAGACCTTTTGAAAGAACTGGAATAGAGATTGTGAGCCAGACCTTCATTCAACATAGCCTGGATAAGCACAATGTCCCCAAATTCCCACAGAAAGTTCAGGATCTTGTGGAAAGTAACATAGAAGCTCTAATAGCTGCAAAGGGGAACCAACTCCATATTAAGGTCTATATATTTTCATAAAAGGCGTCTCAATACTTTTGTCCACATTGTGCACCTTCTCAGTATGGCATGGCTGATATTTTATATATCTTTTCACACATCTTTTCACAAAAGCAGAACTGCATGAATCCATGAGTAATCATGCCACATGTGTTGAAGTTCCGGACAGGGTTCCTGGGGAGCGGCGAAACCTCACACCATCGTGACCTATAACCAAAGCTGCATTGTGCCTTAATCTCTGCAAATCATATTCATGCCAATCTCAGGGTAACAAGAGATGAGGCAAAAAACGTGATCTGACACACAAGCCCATTAGCATGCCAGGCACGGTGGGATTACTTGCAGCACTGGCACTCATAACTGCGGCTGACACGCCGCTTCTTTAATCTGCGATTTCCCCCTGTGTTTCCTGTATTAGTGAAGATTTACACAAACAAAACCTGGCATTTTCTGTCAAAAATGATACATTATGATGAAGTGCACAGTTACTACAAGCACTATAGTTACTAAAGGATTGCTTCATAATGCAGAAGCACAGTACAAAAGACCTATGCTTTTGACAAATTGGCCACCAGAGTGGGACTGGTTCTCAGACGAGGATTACATGATGAAAACCTACCCACCTCATCCTGAAACTGTAGTTTTTCAGATTTTTCTGTAACTGTCTCTACTCGGCATATAAAAGCATTTTGGAATAACAAAGCTAGTAAGATTTCAGCAAAGGGGAACTTGCCCTTGTGATGTGTTTATTAAGCTGAGAGAAGGTGAACAACAGGCAGCTTATTTAGTATTGACTGTACATTATAACTCCTTTTACTTTCAGGACCTTTACGGTACATTAATTAGTGTTGTAGAGCTGGAGTCACAGAATGACAGGCTAGTTGACTAAAAGAGAAAGATTCTGTTTAATTCAAAAAGTTACATATTTCATCAGCATCACAATAAGTTTAACATAGGATCTTGGATGTATTTATGTGATTTCGATTTGTATTAGTATTTGTTACACTATGTGCAAGACATGGATAACGCCATGCATCCAAATTTGTGAACACCTTTTAGGGAAGAAGCTTTTCTACTTCAGCATGACTGAGTCCCAGTACACAAAGCAAGCTCCATAAAGACATGGATGGATGAGATTGCTGTGGAAGAACTTGACTGGTCCTGACCTCAACCCCATCCAACACCTTAGGGATAAACTGGAACAGAGATTGAGAGCCTGGACTTCAGTGCTCCAACATCAGTGCTCGACCTCAGGAATGCTCTACAGAATAAATGGGCATAAATTCCCAAAGAAACTTCAAGCCCTTGTGGAAAGCCCTCCAATAAAATGGAAGATATCATAGCTGTAAAGGAGAGACCAACTCCATATTAAAATCCATTAAATATAAATGGATTTGAATGCATTGTCATAAAAGTTCCTGATGGTGTAATGGTCAGGCAGCCCATTACTTTTGTCTATATAATGAATGTTACCCTCTCTTTTAACGAGCAGATCTGACCATGAAGGTTATCTGAATATGTGTTTCAAAGCCAGATTTGAGGCTAAAATTGAACACAACACTAATCACTATCACTCTATTCACTTCAAGTGATTTGCTCATTGGTGCTACAGTGCTATTTTCTATTTTTCGCACTGTTGTCTCTACTCACATGATTTACATATAAAGTATGGGCCTACTGGATAATCTCTGGACAGTCTTAATTACCTATTCTGACTCTACAATTTTAAATCAATTAGTTCTGACCACTTAGCCTCGCTCTCAAGGCTTTTTTTGCTGAAGGATCTTGCCTCTTGACTTCTCTGAAATGATATAGGTGGCTTAATTGGCTCGTTAACATTTAATTGGTTTCATTACAGTTAACTCATAGTTAGTTTAGCCTTATCGAAGCAAAACATTCCTCTAAGTTGTTGTGTAATTTAAAGAACCCGGTCTCATGAGTTTTTTCTTGAAGCAATCACAAATTACAACTTAATCAAAATATGTGTTGCAATCACTACCCTGTATTTTAATGCACACTGCGTAACACCGCCAGTTTCAGTGCTAACTTGTGACTGAGGGACAGTAGGAGAGAAATAATTTGATGATTTCATTTGCAAAGTGGTTGAAACAGGTTGCAATGCTGTGATATGTAGGAGGTCTCCAACACTAACCCTAACACTAAAACTATCACAAAACCTAACCCTAACGTAAATGCTAACGCTAATGCTAACCCTAACATAAACGCTAATGCTAATGCTAAACTTAACCCTAACCCTAATGCTAACCCTAAAATTAATGCTAACCACAGCCCTAAACCTACCAGACACCAGTTAGAGCAGATACTGGCAGTGTTATGCTCTGCATATTGAAATACATAGGATAGTGTTGTCCTTGCATGAACATTTCTATTTCATGATGGCTGCACAAAAAGTCATGAGATCAGGTGGAATTTGAAACATTGGTTTCCAGTCGAACAATTCCACCACATTCTCATCACCTTCTCTCAGAGTTTCTCAAAATGTATTTTGTAACCTTGGCAAACTCTGGTCCCATGGCAATTCCTCAGCACTTTAAATGACATGACTGGGGCATTGGCATTGTTTGAGTAGCAAGTGCCCTTCAGTGTCACTGAAATGATCGGAGTTGTTGCTGTGGCATCTCCTCATCCCAATGACGAACCTGCCCTTTTCTCAGCTCAGTCCCTGAAGTTTTGTCAGCAGCTGCAGACTTACCAGGGCAGAGGCACTTCGCTGACTGGCTGCTGATTGATCTTTCCTAACAATCTGGTACTGCTTTGGACCAGTTTCATAATACAAGCCAATATTTTCATGCAAAGTCATGCAACGTCTTCCAATTTATCTTTACAAAAATTCAAATAAAGCAAGACTTAAAGCCATATGATATTATAGCACAGCAGTTAAAGGTCAACACAGCAGTCTTTAATTACGTATTCAAATCATTTGATGTTTATGATCAAATGTTTATCTATCAGTCAGAGATGGTTTGACTTAGATGTAAGTCACATTCATGTTGTGTACTGAATTGATTCTCAGCTGACACTTTGGACCAAAGGCTTGTGAAATGTCTGCCTGAAACTAAGCATGTGGAAAACTTGATGCAGTATCCCACAGAGCAAAGTGGGATTCTGTCTCTCTGGATGAGCATGATGGCCTTCCCGTTTAAATCGTCAGATGCTGGTCAGTGTAGTTGTCTAGTATAACAGAATTGGCAGTTTGTGTTCTGTCCAGTGATTTGTTAGAAGCAGTTAAAAAAAATGATCTCATGTCTCAATAGAAGCTTGTGCTGAATTTTCCCCTAGTTGTATACTGTGTAATGAGGGGATCCTGCCGGGAACAGAACATAATTAATATGGGGGGGCGGGGGGACAAATTAAAACAGAGATTGAAATTTCTTGCATCTTTTACTAAAAAAGCTACTTCAAAAATCTCTCTCATTTCATCTATATACCCCTTTGACAAATAATTTGTTTTGTTTTTTTTGTTACGTCTGGCCCCTATCACTCCACCCCCCAAAAAAACATTTTGTTTTGTCTTGTCTTCACTCCTCCTGCTTGTAGACAGGCCATTGATCTGCAATTGGTTAGTTAACATCAACTAATGTGGCCCAGTGGGCCAAGACCACATGCTGTGATTGCTGGGCCTTAATGTTGAAAAGGTATATTTGAACATTGATTTAAAACTACATCTACGACATGTCTATTACTTATTCATTTCATTATTATGCCAAAAGCATTCACATTTTTGCAAATCACAAAGATACAGACAGTTATGTCCACAAATGCCAATGCACTTTTTAATGAAATTAATAATTTTAAGCAATACAATCTGTTTTTGGTTAAGGTAGATTTTCAGCTAATTGTAAGATTCTCAGGTCAATCACTTTTTAAAAATTCATTGTTGATTTTTTAAATTAGGTGTTCTGTGTCTTTTTTATGACCATATGGACTCACACTGCAAACTGAAGCCTGTTTATCTAAAAGACTTCACATTGATTGCATTTTTCTGAATAAATGTCAAGCCACATGTCACATATTGATTTCTGGTTTCTGATTTTGGGAGTAATTAATGTAATGCTCCTAGGAGAGCAGTGCAGGAACTGACTGAAAAATATCACATGGTGTTTTGGGTCTGGCAAAAGGGATGCATTTTCAGGAGTTTAGGGATCTGGGTTTAAGAGGGAAACCAAAAAACAGGCAGCAAACTCATGGGGAAAGCACGGTTGGAAAACTGGCTTGTGCAGCAAAGGGTCCCGAGCAGGAATCAGACAGACAACGACCCTCGCAGTAACACATAGAAGAGTTAGACCAAAAAAGGCCCTCACAGTGAAATTTACTGACAAAGACCTTCAGAGTAACACATACACACTACGAAACCAAACCCCTTCATATTACCCCTTAATATAACCTTAATTTTTACCTTAATTTCCAGGAAAGTAAGGAAAATTGCACAGATTAAGTCTGATTAAGGGGTAAAACTACTGAATTTTTCCCTTATTTTAAAAATTTGCCCCTTAAATAACT
>JBBKCR010138676.1:0-39430 GCA_037577295.1 Ladigesia roloffi | reverse complement strand
GACGCCCATCCACTTCCATTAAATGACTACCAGACTGCTAAGGCTAAAGCTAATAATCTGCATTTGTGTTCTGCTGAAAAAAAAATGTCACCTTCAACTTGGATGCCCTGGGGGTAAACAAATAAACATCAAACTTTCATTTTTGGGTGAACTATCGCTTTAAAGAGTCTGCAAAATTAATGTTAAATTCTGCTTGATTTTATATTAAAGTTGTAATACTAATACATTTGCAGGCATACTCTAGAGATTTTTGACAGCTGTAACCTAAATGCAGTAAATCTTTTGTCAATATTTCAGTGACCGGAACAGTCCGTGCTGTAATAAGTGCAAGTTCCAGGAAGCTGGAAAAGTCTGTCAGGAATCCATCAATGCCACCTGTAAAGCCACATCGAAGTGCACAGGTAAGCTGTGACGTTTTCACTGTGAAATGTGAGCTCTTGATTTGACAGGACTGTTGCCTCTCTTTGAGGTTTTGTTCTCATAATGACCTAATCTACTTTTATTTATGTGAACATAACCTTCTTTATGTCACAACCTGTTAAAAGACAAACAATCGGGGCATGTCTAATTCAGACCCATGCATACTTGAGATTTTTAACAGACAAAACTGAATTTCTCTTAGCTGACATTATAAAAGGAAGTCACTTTGAAGGAAGCATAGCTCTTGCTTAAGGGCAAACTGACTACTTATACCCCTTCTGGAAAATCTTTGGACTGATAAACATGAATATGGACTGATACGCTGAACTCCTAAAGTGCTAGAATTTAAAATACTGATGTTACCCCTGTATAGGCTGTACTGTAATTAATGCACGGGTGTTTTCTTTGGTATGTGCTGTCCTTTTCTTTGGTATAAGTGGGTATATACAGTAATTAATTTAAGTATGTATATACAGTAATTTATTAATTAATTAATAAAAAATAACTGTAAGAACATCAAAATTGCCAGTGATGCGTCAAATGCCGGCAGCCAATCAGCAGCCAGGATAAATAATAACATTCTTGGATTGGATACTTTCAAACCTCCCACCACTGAGTATAGCAGTATTTCACCAATTATTAGTTTCAGTTCTAAGAAACAAATCCGCGGAGAGAGCCGCCATATTGCGGTTATTATATGGAAAATAATGTATATATTTGTATTTATATATAAAGTCTGTGAGCTGTCCTTTGAAGGAAAAAGTTAATGTTAAACCATGGAGCTCATCACTTGGAATAAATGAGAATAGACATCCATTAATTTCAGTTATGACAGAGTGAACTGACTTAAAGAAACCATGTTTCTGTAGGCAGCTCCAGTGAGTGCCCAGCCCCCGGCAACCTTCCTGATCGCACAGAGTGTGTGGACAAAGGACTGTGTAGCAAGGGCGAGTGTGTGCCTTTCTGTGCTGTTCAAGGAAGTCGCCCTTGTGCTTGCAATGGTGAGGATACAGACCATTCAATACAGATCATTTTCTTTTGTGGTTTTCAATCACTTTGCACCCCAACATTCTGCATGAGAAACAAACAGTTACTTATTTTATGGTAAAACAAAACGAGCTGAGCCGAACTCTTCCTAGCTGTATTGCTTTCTGTTGGAATGACTTTGTATGATTTTTTTTTTTACTTTGTCAACTTGTAGCACTAATATATTCGCTGTAAGCAAGTTTTGGGAAGACTTAAAAATCCTTGTTTCTGTTAAAAGTCCTTTGTAATTTGGGTTGATCTGTTGTAGGAAGTTTATATAGATTAATAGAATTTTATGTAGGTTTTTGAAATACACTTATTTGTGTATATACACCTTTGGCACTGATGTCCTTAGTGTAACCTCTCAGAACAATTTTACATTTTTTTATTGTTTGATATGCACTCAGATTTCAAGTTAACACACTTCTGTGCTTCTAGAAACAGACAACTCGTGTAAAGTGTGCTGTAAAGACCAGAATGGAGTGTGCAAGCCTTATACTTTAAATGCAGGATTTCTGTTCTTGCGCAAAGGGAAGCCCTGCACAGTGGGCTTCTGCGACGGTCATGTGAGTGTCTGCATTTTTCCCTTTGGTTCATGTGCAGGTATTACAGGTATTACATTCCTTGTAAGGGGTGCAACAAATACAAAAATCTGTTTTGTCTGATCTCTCATAAAATTAGGCTGAACTCTCCATTTTTAGGCAACTAACCATTAACACCTTTTAAGATGTATTAAAAAGTATAAATTTTTATAATTATTAATAATTGTACAAATTATTGTAGCAGTTTTGAAAATGACTAAAGTCATGTAAACACCTGTACTAACTGTTATGCTAATTGTGTGTGTTTCAAGGGTAAATGCATGAAGCAAGTTCAAGATGTCATTGAGAGGTTGTGGGACTTCATTGATAAGCTGGACATCAACACATTCGGTAATGGACATTGGACACATTACATAACCTTAGAGGATGTATAACCTGTGTGTGTTAGCTGCTAAGCTTGTCCACAGTCAAATGTAACCGCAAACTATAAAATCTTTAGGAAAGTTCCTGGCTGACAATATAGTAGGCTCCGTGGTGGTCTTCTCTCTCCTCTTCTGGATCCCTCTGAGCATTTTGGTGCACTGTGTGGTAAGAGCATGTTTAGTTTTTTTTTTTTTATCTACATTCCATTTTAGTTAATCTTCTATCTTAGAGTTTTCACAAGTGGTGGCAGAAGATGCAGCACATGTAACAACCTTTGTGCTTGCTTGTAGGACAAGAAGCTGGACAAACAGTATGAGGAAAACTCCAAGTCTCTGATGTATCCCAATGTAAGCCTCTTTGCCTCATTTATCCCAAACTTAATTCACATCATGCATCCTCCCAGAGACCAGAATCATTAACATACTAATTATAGGCACATAAATACCAAGCTAGAACATTAACACAATGCATGTGTGGAACATTTCATACATAACTGCAGTTAGCATGGGCCTCTTTTGTAAGGTTAAGACATTGTTGGTGAGCTTGGCTAAAGGTGTGACCTGTGGTTCCACTGTTTGCTTTGGGCTTCGTGGAACTGCAGCAGATGATGGTGGAAGTGTGTAGTAAAGCCTCAGGTGAGTGTTTGAATGTATCACATGACCTCACCCTCCTGCCTCCCAGTTCTGTACTGTATCCTGTCGCATGGGGTGGCAGAAGTACATGCGTTGCCTCGTTGTCATGTGGTGTGCGGTCAAATGGGAGCTTGTCGAATGTTGATGCACAGTTATAGTGTTTTGTGCAGTCATTGTCAGTAAAGGTGTTCATGCAGTCTTGGGTCCAGTGTGGATTTGAGTTTCAGTTTAATGGGTGCATGGCGTCTGATACATATTACACATGCCATTAAAGCTCTTTGTCACATGGTTATGTGGTCCTCCCTGTAACAGGGAAATCAATAAAATATGCAGGACAGGGGTGTTTCACAACTAGGATTTGATTTCACTAAAATATTTAGAGCTTGCAATTACACGTCAACATCTCAAGTTAACATTTAGTATAGTTTTCCTTTTCCTTCCATTTATGTACATTCATTTGATTTTCATATTTTCGTTTTAAACAAAACATCTCGCTCAGTACAATTATTCATTTGTTTTTTTTTTTCACTAGATAACATTTTTCTCCTTAAGAATGGCAAGAAGTAATTATGAAATTTCTTCAGTTAATCATTAGATAATCCAGACAACCCCAAACCATGTTGTGCAACAACAGCTCAGGGTGAAATAAAGATGAAACATTCCTTTGAGACCTCTGATCTACCTTCTTCTGTTCCCTCCTGCTGTCAGAACGTGGAGATGCTGGGCGGTCAGGAAGGTGTTCCCATGCGCATCGTCAGAGCTCCTCCACAGCATTTCCTTTCGGCAGCCCGGCCCCCGCCCTCTTCGGCCCAGCAGGGCCGACCCAGCGGCAGCACTACCGTCTCTCAGGCACCGGCCCTCCTCACAGCAGCCCACGGCCCTTCCCCGGCGTCCGCCGAACCCAGAGCGGATCTGCCGCGAATGGACACCATCGCCGAGGACCCCAGCGCGGACTGTCCCCGGGACGAACTGGGAGACTTTCCACAAAGCTCATTAGCAACCAGGTCCTTCGAGGACCTCACAGAACAGTCACCATTAAACCGCCAGGACAAGAAGCGGCTGCAGAGACAAGCCCGCGTTGACAGCAAGGAGACGGAATGCTGAGAAGGGTACGACCCCCTCCCCCATTTCCCCACACAGTCCACCAGTACACACAGTTATAACACTTGAATGCCTTCCAGTCCAAGGAAACAGTCCAACTTCCCCACCGTTCAAGAATGGCATGTAAACTGCTGAATATTTCTGTTACTTGTCACACATCCTATCTATACTTGTATTAGAAGTAATGTGTAATTGCAAGAGACTGTAGTCTAGGGACCTTGAGATTCGTTTATCAATAATGAGACTAATAAAGTGCCTTCTGCAGTCACTGAAAAGTAAAATATTTTGATGTCTGTCGAACTGGAGTGTCTAATGACAGAGCATGTCCCAGTTTATCAGTGAATCCTGCCAATTGCTGTGGAATCCTATACTGCTACCTTGAGATGTGTTCATTATATTCCTCCTTTATGTACACTTATCAGTTGCAGGTGGGAATCTTTTTTTTTAAAAAAAGGTTTGGACAAATCTAGACGGTATTTTCCAGTGGAGATTTTTTCACTTAAAAATAATCTAGTCCTAGACCGTGAAACCAGCCATTCTTCAGGTCAGTCATGTTGTTTCAAATTTCTGTTTTTTGCAGGAATTGAATGGTCTGTCTTGACCATAGCAGGTCCTGATGACCCCAAGGCCCTATGCAACATAAAAAAAGGGTTGGGGTGTATTTTCTGTTCATAACAAGAAGGATAGTTGCACATCATCCTCTTATTAAACTGTACAACCCACTTTGACACAAGGTGGGGCCTGGTATGATACAAATAAAAGATGAGGCAGGAGGACCATATCCTGGTGACTACAGGGCACCTAACAAAACCCTCCTCTCTCTCTGCTCTGGTAGATTTAATTACTGTGTCTTAATTATTTAAAACCACCTTTAAAAACTGGAATGTGTATATGGAACACTGCTGAATAGTGTTAATGCAATTCTAAATATGCATATCAACAGGAGTAGATGTGTTACAGAGCATGTTATTTATTTTTCTGCTGCACTGTATTTTTGAAAATGTCTTAACTTGCATTAATATCGTTTCTTATGACATGTTCAAAATTGATTAAACATGCTTTATATCTAAAAGTTGTTCAAACAAATGGTCACGATAATGAATAAGTACTGTCTTGCATTGCTGTGGTTATGCAGCTATAAAATTTGCACCGTGCCTTTTTCGTTGACCATGCTTTTCTTGTATTAAACATTCAGAAATTGTATCCCATATTTCTGTAAGTGTAACTGTAACAAGTATTTGATTCTCTGACTTGGTAATTCCCCTGTTTGAAGCATTCTAACGTGCCATAATACTAATTATTATGTTGTATTAAAGCAACAGTAAAGCAACTGACAGTTTAAAGTCATCTCACTCACTTTATTCACATTTATTGTCTTGTGAGGCACTAATATTACTTTGAGTGTTTCAGATGCATTGTGTGAGAAGTGCATTTTTTGTTTGAACCCACACAAATAAACTGTCTTTGCACCGAGCTCTTGTACTGTCTTGATCTCAGTATAGACAAACTAGGTCATTGTAAAAATAAACATTTATTAAGAACATGTTTTGTTTTAGTTTACTTCAATTACTAGTGTAAAGGACCAAACGCTCATTCTTTTTTACAGTCAGATATTAGTACATGAGGTCATTAATCACGTTTCAGAAATAGGCTCAGCAAAAATGCTCAATACTATTTGCTGCATCCGTGTATCCAAACTTTACAAAATAAGTTAACTTTACACTGCTTGACCTGCCTTCTACATTTAAAGACAGACACATTGACCAAAGAAAGTCAAGGCAATAAATTGTGTTCACCTCAAACTCAAACAAGCGTAAACTCACCAAAAGGTTTTATGTTTATGGCACTCAGAACGGTCAGGTCTAACAAGGTTCATCACACAGGAGGCTGATTTCTGGGTTTTTCGCGTTCACGTCTGCCCAGTAAGGCAGGATTAGAGGAAGGTCAGCCACTCGACTTTCCAGGAGCTTCCACAGGTGCTCGGCCACAAACTGGTTGCCTTTCACAGAGAGGTGCAAGCCGTCTGAGAGATATACGGTGAAATCCTTAGGGATGAGAATCAGATTTGTTTTCGCTATGGGGTTTAAACCCTACTACATTTACCAATATGACTGATCCTGGTTACTAAACGGGATTTATTCATACACTTTCCTAGAGATGTGTGTAACCACCGGAATAATATCAGTATTAGAAGATAGCACAGTGTGAAGTGTGAAATTCTCACTCTGTATTTAATTCATTCCCCAATTGAAACAGTGTGCTGCTACCAAGGTACTTGTGCAGTCTAATGCTGTGTTTACTAACTCTGCTTTGCATATTTTAGTGTTTTCACCACACACTTTATTTCATTAAAAACCTGTTAAAGTGACCTTAAAGTGAACATACCAGAGCACAGCAAACAGTGTGAACCACGTGAAATTAATCTCTGCATTTAACTAACTAAAGCAGTGGGCAGTCAGCGACACAGTGCCCAGGAACAGTGCATGGAGAGGGTATCTTGCTCAGGGCACCCTAACCACCAAGGTACTAGCTGCCCATAATAAATAACTAAATAAATATCTGGATCATGTGTGCTGACGGCAGAGAACACACTAAAATTTGCAGAGCTCTAATTCTCCAGGACCACCAAGGTTGGGGAAATATGGTCTAATTCATCAGTAAGAATGTGTGTGGCACCTGTCCATCCTTCTGCATCAGAGACCAGAGGTCCAGAACATCCACCCCACACTGGTTTGCGGTTTCGACGCATGCTTGAGCGTATTGGCCTGCCACCGAGTTCAAACGGTTCAGAGAGCTGCCTGACAAACGTGAAGCCAAAAACACACTAAATTCCCAATGTAAACATACACACAAACATGAAAATGCAAGACTGTAGAAGTAACAGACCTTTTATAATGCACTCTTTCTCCCATGACGGCTCATGAAGAGGTGGAGGTGTGATGAATATAACCTTGTCATTAGATACACCAGCTGAGGCCAGGTATTTAACCATGTCTTTCAAATTCTCTGTGTATTCTTCACAGGGAATGTGCTGCTGTGGGTTCTTATCTGTGGAAGAAAATACTACTTGGTTAAAGGTATATACAGAACTTTAGCCTAATTAGCAGATCTCAGATATTCGCAGATGCTAAATTAAATAGCAGAGGTACTGGTGCAAAAAATTGATGAGAAAAATATAATCCAGCCCTGTACCACATCCGAACTGATATAACAATTATAACATGTTAGATGTATATTCCTCATTTTGTGGTGTAGCAGAGTGAGCATGATACCCAATTTTTACTTGCTCCTCTAAAGTAAAGTGTCTCTGGTAATTACAATATGGACAATAATATTGGGATACATGATTACACCAACATGGACTTTAATGATATTGCATTCAAATACATTTAATGTGGAGTTTGACCCCAATTTGAAGCAGATCTTCCAGAATCTTCCACAACATTTTAAAGCTTCTGTGAGAACTTGTGCCCATTCATTCTGTAGAGCATTTACATGATCTGGCACTGATGTTGGCCGAGAAGGGCAGGCTCACAATCTCCATTTTAGTTCATCCCAAATGTGCTGGATATGGTTGAGATCAGGACTCTGTGTGGCCAGTCAACTTCTTCTACACCAAACTCATTCAGCCACGTCTTTATGAACCTTGGCTTTGTTCCATGGGGCACAGTCATGCTGGAATAGAAATTGTTCTTCCCCAAGCTGTGTCCACAAATTTGGAAGCATGGCGCTGCCCAAAATTTCTTGGCATGCTGAAGCACTGAGATTGTGCTTCACTTACAATAAAGGGCCAATGGTCCCAATAATTTTGTCCAAATAAGTGCTTTTGGTATTGCTTTGTTTTGGTATTGTCGGAAAACAAGGAACAAGTGGTATAGTGCCATGTCCACTTGAAAGAGAGCACATAGTACCCTAATTCAATTCCAGCAGCAATCTAACAAAATCTTGATAGAAGTGAAAATTCTCTTGCCTTCAAGGGAACAATCATTGGCCCCAAAGAAGACAGTGACTGCTGCTACAGGGGGGCTGGAGCGAGAGGGTGGCAGAATACGAGGTAGGACGACTTTAGCCCAGCGTGTGTTGTATCCTGAAAGACCCCTGTTCACCACGTCGCATTTTCTTAGAAAAACATTGTATAGGGAATAAATAACACATAACATGTAGAGTCAAACAAATCTAACAAAGATAATTTTAATAAAATCTGCAGGTGTTCCTCACCTCGCTAGCTTGTTTGTTATCTCGGAGCCCCATCCATTCGCTTGAAATGAAAACTAAAACATAAAACAGATTTTAACAGCCAAAAAAACTCATTATCTGTAAATCACAGACTAAATTACCTGTGTAATTGAGTCTCCGAAGAGGACGACCTGAGGCCAGATAATGCTCTTAATTTTAGACATTTTGAGTTTGTTTAAACAGTCTTCTTCACTGTTTCCAGAGCAGTCTGGCTCTCTCGCGCCTCCGACTGTAAGGAGGCGAGAAAACTTATTTGCGACATCAACTTTTACTTTACTTACTTTATTTCTCACTTTTGTTTTGCGCGAATAGATGTTTAATCTAAGCTAAATTTAAGCTAAATATGTTTAAAGGGAACCTAGCCGCACAAAAATGTGTTTTAGTTCACAGTTGTTCATATCAGTATAGTTGTTTGTATTCAATGTTAATGTCACCAGCATGTAGTTACAGTCATATGACACTGCATTCAAATACATAGATATTAATATGGAGTTGGTCTCCCTTTATATAGCTATAACAGCTTTCACAATTCTTGGACAATATTTGGGAATGGTTTCTCGGGGAATTCTGTAGAATATGAGCAGGTCTGTTCCAATACCTTTGGAACGTGTCATAAAGTGTATGTTTATATTGTATCAAAATATTAGTTGACACAAAAATCATCATAATAATTATACTATTGCTACTAATAATTAATATCAGTTTGACATTGCGTACTTTGATCATTTACATGATTTACTTTTTTTAAATAATACACTCTATGGACAGAAGTCCTGGGACACACGTGTTCTTCGGGGGTTGTGCCTGGCCCTTTGGATAAATTCCCACAGAAACACCGTGGAAAGCCTTCCAAGAAGAGTGGAGGCTATTATAGCTGTAACGGTGGGACTACTCCATGTTTAATTCTATGTGTTTGTAAGCACCATAATGAAATTAAATGCTAGTATAATATTCTGGCGTCCCTATTCTTTTGTTCATATAGTGTATGTATATGCTGTATATTTGTTGATGCACTAATAATTATAATAATAATAATAATAATAATAATAATAATGCATTGTAAAGTTTCCTTTTAATAACTGACAATTTACTTTTTTAAAAGTAATATTTCTTAATGGAAGAATTCAGTCGTGTCTCTTTAAGCGCTGCTGGGTGGAGCTGTAGAGGAAGTGAAGTGTCACCACAAGTCTCGCCAGAATAGAGAGGTCCGGAGTCTCCGCTGTGGTGGTCGCTGAGACCCTCGGTCCGGTTTCGGAGGTGCTTGGTTCGGGCTGAGTTTGGAGGTACAGAGCTTTACCGAGCTTTACCCAGCTTTACCGAGTTTTACCCATACCGTGACCGTGTCTGTTCTGAGGAGTGCCGGAGTGAGTCCGTGGGTGGGACCGTGTGTTTATCCTAGCAACGGCTCCCCGTTACTTCCACCCTGAAACTCTCCAGTCCTCTCTCTGCTAAAGTGACAGTGAAAACTCTCTTTAAACCTACTCCCAAACCTCACACCTCCACACTTTACTACTCTACTAACCCCATTCACAATGAGTGTGTGTGTACTATTTTGCACCGTTTATAGTGTGGGAGCCTTTTGGGACACGGTTTGGGACACAGCCCAAGTTCAACATTGCCGAGGGCACGTTTTCTTTCCTATTCGTCCCTTTTTCTCACAAAAAATCAGGAATAGGATTTAAAGCGTGAGCATTTGGGAAAATGCTTCATGAAAAGGTTTAAATGAAACATGTTCAGGGTGGTTTGGTGTGAAAAGTGCTATTCTTGAGAAACGGAAAGCGTATAAATTAAGTTAGTAACAGTAGATCTTCACACTGTGAGAAAGTGCATAAAGAAATGGTTAAGATGAACATTTTAATTATTGAAATTATTAACAGTGATAGTGATAGGAATTAGACGTCCAAAAAGATGAATGCAACTCCCTATCTTCTAAGCTATCAACTGCCCCCCATTTATACACATTACACATATATGAATAAACTTAGAAGACACATATAGGTTACCTGTTCATGGATAGTGAGTAAAAGTAAATGTGTGTTATCACTACTGTAAGGGAATCAGAGTTGGTAAGTTCCACTACAATGCACCATTTCATGTCAGATCAATCTGAATGACTTTGAGGAATTTTTGATATTCTATGTTAAAATTTCAGATTATGTTTTCAAAGATTCTAGTAAAGTATTAAATATTTATGTAATTATTGTGGATGTTCAGTAAGTGACATTGCTAAGAACAGCCTCTAGCCCCACTGTAATTGTTGTTAGAGTTCATCTGGCAAATTTCTGACAGAAAGCAGTGATGTTACGCTTCATTTACGAAGTCAGACTGAAAAATGAGCTGTTTACCTGGCGACTGGGCCTTGTTTCGGTGTCTCTTTTCACAAGGGTTTGTTCAGCTGCCGTCAGATTCTGCATCTGCTGGGACGCTTGAGGCCTTGGGTGCCGGCGTCATGGTGAAGAATGTTCCGCAAGGTCAAGAAGCGCCACAGCAGCAGCAGCTCCCAAAGCAGTGAGATCAGTACGAAGAGTAAGGTGAGCTCTATGGTGCAATTCCTCTTGACCAGCTGTCCAAGGTTGTCTGTTCACACAGGCCCATAGCTGCTGTAGGCATGAAGACACTATTTAGAGATCATAAATGTTCCCTTTGCACAACTGGCCTAATTTCACCCTCTCCATGTCAAGTCTGTAGATTCCAGTCTGGGTGGTCTGTCCAGGTCCAGCACAGTTGCCAGTCTTGATACAGACTCCACAAAGAGCTCAGGTTAGTATTACTTATGAACTACTGATACTTTTCCTCAGATTAAAATCCACAACATTTAAATATTGTCCTCTTTACTCTGAATCAACAGGTAACAGTACAGAGACGTGTGCCGAGTTCAGAGTGAGATATGTGGGAGTTATTGAGAAGCTGCAATTCGAGATGAGCAAGACCCTCCAGGAGCCTCTGGACCTGATCAGCTATATTGATGCAGCTCAGGTAATAGATGGATGGTTTTGGTGTTACCTTTGCAAGATGATACCTGTTCATTGTGTCAGCATAATAGAACCAGTTTGGTCGTTATATTACACCACCTGTATAATATTGTAAAGGCCCTCTCGTACCACTGAAACAGCAGTGACCCATAGAGGCATGGGCTCTAAATAACCTTTAAAGGTGTGTTGTGGTATCTGGCACCAGGACATTAACAGCAAATCACTTTAGGCCCACAATTTAAAAGGTGAATTCCAGTAAATCAATTGATTGGATGGAGATCTGGGAAAGGTCGTACCATTCTTGAATAACATTTGTAGTGTTGCAGGGACTCAGTTCCATAATCTTGCCGATTTTTCTTGCTTCCAACACACCAGACCTGTAATGTGCCTAATTTTTGCCACCTTTTAACACCTAGTGTCTGGTGACAGTGGCTCCTGTCATTTACTGTACCTGTTAGTGGTTTTAGTGTTATGGCTGATCATCAAATGGATGCTTATGTAGGGAACATTTTTCGAGACTGCTCAGGTCTTCTGAATGTTGTCAGACTTGATTTCAATTCTCTTATGGCTTTATAGTAACATTTAGTAACATCATGTGGTTTTCTGCAGTAACATTGTAATCACTGGCTATGTTTAATTCATCTGTTGCATCGTCTCCAAAGCAAGATGGAAAGCTGCCGTTTGTGCCAGGAGAAGAGGAGATGATCCTGGGAGTGTCCAAGTATGGAGTCAAAGTGGCATCTTTGGACCAATGTGTGAGTCTCATTAAAGGACTTCATAAAAAGCACATTCTAACACAGCCGACTTCTACTCCTACTATGATATATGCTAAATGTGCTCTCTGTTGGAGTAGTCACAATTAGGCCTACAAGTTTTGTGGTGGGATTTTGTAGTTACATCATTATAAAACATTCAGCTGTTATTGTGGCTTCTCAAACAGAGTACGCATCACATGTTTCATTTGATCATTATTTTATCAATGTGCATTTGTCAGAGTTCCGTAACACGTTGGAGGTAAATGAATGTTTATGTGCAGTGGAGCTATTTACACAGTACACCAAACGGAACCAGCTTCTACATTTTCAAATAGCAAAAAAACCCACACATTTAAATAATAATGATCATCATACTTGATTGCAGTTTCATTCTGACATTTTTAATTGAGCGTGGTTGAATCACCATTTCTATATCAAAGCATTACAGTACACTGACATAGCAGGCAGCTCTAGTTATTTGTCTCAGACTTTCTGTAAAATATTTGTGCTGCTGCTTTCCCCCATAAGGATGTGTTGCACCGCCACCCGCTCTACCTGATTGTGCGCATGTTGTGCTATGATGATGGTCTGGGCGCTGGAAAGAACCTTCTGGCTCTTAACACCACCGACGGCAAGCAGCAGGAGTGCAACATCTGGATCTATCAGTGCAGCAGTGCGGTGAGGCTTTATCATTTATTCAAAAGAACTTTGCTCTCCAAAGGCTCAAACAACCAACATTTTTATATTAGTTCAATTTAAGCAATCCCTTTATTCAGGAGTCAAGATTGTTAGAGGATGGAAACATTATGTCCTCAGTACTAAGACTTAAGGACAACCGGTTTGAACCAGGTTATTCAAAATGTCTGATTTCCTGTATTATGATGGATATTTAAAGAGAAATGTATCTAATCACAATTTACTGTAGTTGTAGATGATTTAACAGTTCAACAACATGTGAAACATGGTAATTAGTAAAATATTTTCATATATTCATGTATACAACTAGCTTGAAACTATTTGTTTGGAAATGCACATTTTAGCTATAATGACAGAATGTCATTTATTAGTTAATATGTTCTTGCTCTTCACAGAAAATTGGAAATATGAAACATCTAAAAAAATTAAATCAATCAAGATTAATTGCATTGGTGAGGATGATATTACTCAATGCGTGTGTATTTTTTTGTTTCTACTACAGGAACAAGCTCAGACCATCTGTAAAGTGCTGTCAGCTTCCTTCGACTGTGCCCTGGCTTTGGAGAAATCCTGAGGACCTTCACTGATTCCCTCACTCTCTCTCTCTCTCTCTAGCTTTCTTTTGAAGGCCATGCCTCTCTCCGAGCACAACTCAGGAGCAACATGTCCCTTAGGCTCCACAAACCCTGGCTACTGTTAACAGTATTGGTAGAAGTTGCCCTTTTCACACTGACTTTAGGTCAAGGTGAGGTACAACTGCTCAAGGATGAGTGGATAAGGGCAACCTTTACAGAGAGCAGTGTTTACATCACTCATTATTTCACCTTACTCAGCTCCTTGCTTTCTCTATCATCCAAAGCTTAGCCAACCAAGTTGTTCTGACTATTTTTGTAACCTAATTTAATCTTATTTAATGTAAATATACATTAGGCTCAGTGAGGGGTTCACTGCGGTGCCTGAGCACCTCACGGGATTAATGCGATCAGTGATACGGTAATTACAGTTGGTACGGAGGAGCAAAAGATTACATTAATCAGAAATGCTGTAAATTCAGGTTCCCTCGATAATTGGGTCTGACATTCAGTGCTGTTTGGAATAGCCACCTGACCTCTCCCACTCTCCTGGTCCAGATGGGATTGGGCCAGTTAATGCGGTACAATAAAATGAATGGAGTTGAATTTACTGGAATTGTTTTCGTTAAACTTTTTTTAAACTAAGGTTATTAGTGATTAGTCTTGCTAGAATACTGGCTGTATTCATAGTGTCAAAATAATAATAAAAAAAAAGAGACTGAACAAGCAATTAACATAATTGGATTTTTTTTGTTCAAGTCAGTTGGCAGTTTGCTAAATACATGTTTGAACTGTGACCACAAGCAGCGACCACAGTAATAAACGAATGGTAACACACCCATACGTTTAGGAAAGTAAACAGTGAATAATTTTCCTCACGAGTAGGATAGACTACACTTCAATACAAGTTGAGGCGACTTCATGAAGGTGATCAGGTCCCTAATAACTGGTGTAAAATAAATCATGAAGGATCTACCAATATGGCTGGGAGGTTTAATATCAGATAAAAACAAGTCCTTGTGTAATGCAGTGATCCACCAAGCTTTCAGTAATTCGTGATAAAAGTTGCCAAGTGATTATTAGTAAAGCTCCCAGTCCTCCACTAGATGGCCATCTTGTTATACCCAGTTACAACAAGGCATAGTTGTGGATAAAATGTATAATCAATCAGCCAAGAAGCGAATCATGTACGCAGTACTTAATCAGGAAAAAAACAAAAGACGACTGCATGTAGGTTTAGTTTCCTTCCAGTTTTTTCCATTTATTTATACAGTATAAGAGTCAACAGAATGACACGGTAAATGATGGTGAATCGAGGTGGATTCTTTTTCCTTGCTTAGAAGTGTTGTCTGGGGCCAGGCATGACTTTGAAGCAGATGTTATTGGTTCAGTTTACAATTAAATATACACATATAAAGTCTTTAGTTATTTACAGGTCCAGGCAGACAGTTCCTGTTTGTTTCCAGTGAGTTAAAAAGCCGAGGAAGAATCTAGAACGTAATTACAGGTCTCCTCTCGCCACTAAAGTTATAGGTCACTGTGTTTCAAGCTCAACAGAGACTACGAATCTTTTTTTTGTTTTTAATTAAACGTTATGTAACACATTCTATAGAGTTGCTCTGCAACCAAATCAAAAGTCATTCACATAAAACATTTTCCTGTATAATATTACATCTGCGACCTCCACTTAGGGAACGCGGCGCTGTTACTGGCTGTGAGGAATGGTTTTGGCTTTGCACTGAAATGGGAATGAGAAGCATTAACTGCTGGATATAGTATGGATACATATAACTTAGAGCTAGCACTCTCCTTATGAGGTCCTTAGGAAGCTACTATGTCAGCTTTGTGACAAAAAGGGAGTAAATGTGAGTGTTCTACTTCATGCTATTTGCTATTTCTGATACACAGTGTCTCCACAGGCAGAAAACACACAATCTACTCTCAGCTTACTCTCTACACAGGGAAAACCTGGAGGAAGGAGCAGGATGCCTAGCAAATCCAGACAGAACATAAACAGGAAAACAGAAGGTCAGGGGCATCACAGCAACTCCAAGCCGAGGCCCTCACCAAGGGCTCCTTCATTTTGCGCAACGGTTTTGGAATTATTCCACAAACTGCCACAGTCGTCACTTCACTTTGGATTAAGCAGCGGAACCTCTTAATTCATGTTGCGTAAGGTCACACTCACTCGGGCCCATAAACACAGTCACTGTCTTCACAAACCCTGCAGCTCTAAAATGACTATAGCAGAAGATGCTAATTGTTCCCAACTTTAAATACATTTTTGTGAAAGATGTCACAAGTAATTTTTTTAAATGACCACATTTTGGAATATTTTAAATAAAAAAAAATAAACAAAAGAGGGCCTGGTATAACAGTGATGATACGCAAAGATTATTCTGTCCATCACAATTATATTTTCTCACACACACACACACACACACACACAAACCGATGTAACGCAAGGCCAGGGCTCTCCCAGGTGCGAACAGAGGAAGTTCTATTTATATGTTCCAATATGGGCCGCTGAGTGTAGAAACGGGGACAGTGGAGCGCCCCTTAGGGGAGGCAGCACCAGCTCTTTCCTCCCGGAGCAGCACTAAATGGTCGTTCCGAGTCAAAACGGCTCAGTTTCTCAGTCTCCTTCCACCCACCTCCTTCGTCCATGCAACTTGTGGAATGTGAATGATCAGAACTGGATTCGCTGGTACAAACATCACCACATAAATAAACCAGCGGTCCTCTGGTCCACTGCAGGTAGATCCTCCAAATATATGAATGGTGCACTTTTGGAACAGAGCCTTCATCTCCGACAATATTTTCTTCTTTTGCAGTGTGTCCAGGAGACAAAAAGTCAAAAGTGCATTTACTGTGTCAAAGCCACTGACTACAATCATTTTTTTCAGGTTAACAAAACAAAAAAGGAGCTAAAAGGGCTTCCTCAGACTTCAAGGACAAATATGATTAAGTGTAAAGACATTCAGGAATGAGAAGCATCAACTGCACGTTTCGATCCAATTCCATGTCCCAGGGGCCAGTTGGTGAAAGCTACATGTCGAGGGGAGAGCTGTGTAGGTACAAGTTTTATGACAAAGGACGATTAGTGAGCCCAGTTAGCCAGCCGGAGTCAGCAATGCTGACCTTCCATCGTCAATCCAATAGATATTGTACAAACGTGACGGGGAAGGCACCTCTCCTCATGGGTTCTCCCTCTATATGGCCCAGCTGGAAGAAAATCAACAGAAAATATATTTGTATATATATATATATATAATATATTTGAAATGTATTTGTCTCCCTAAGCAACTAAGTAGTGGTTTTAAAAACAGTATTAACTGCTTTTAAACCTGCTTTATTACATACAATAGTACATTCTGTATAAACTTCTGATACTAACATTACTCCAAAATTATACAAGAAACTTGCTGATCAGTTTAATTTGTGATATTTGAATATTTGTTGATAATTAATAAATGAGCAACTGTTCAACACCTGAACCCCAACAGCTCCAGCGCCATATGCTGCTATAGAAGCTGCAATTGTTTCCTGGAGTTCTGCTCCATTTTATGAAGGATCTACTTTGTCTACTTTGAATGCAGACACAGTTGAACCGATTCATAGCTTTATTGAATCGATTGAAGAACTGGGCAGTTTTCAAAGCCCCTCTGAATATGAGAAGTATCACCATGGAAGTGTCAGATCTGCCAGAACTGATCACAACACGTAAGCTCCTGATATTTTAAATTCTTGTCGTTACTATATTTTAAATACTCGCCATACCTTCATATCAACCTCAAATTGTAAATGTTGCCTACTTTTATGTAATCAGGCTGTAATTGTTTGTGGCTTCAAAAGAAGAGAAACACAAAGCATCCAAATGCTAGATCATCCAATGCTAGTCTAGAATCAAATACCAACATACCAAAAGGACACTTGATTTTTCACATGACTCAGACCAGCCCTAAAACAATTAAATGATGAAATTAGCCTACAAATATATATCAAATTCTTCAGTGTAGTCCTTTAACAACAGAACAAGCTCTTGTGCAAAGTCAGTGCACAAACAACGAGAGCTTTGTGGCATGTGCACTGGAAATAAATGACCCCTTGTTCACTTCCTGTACTAAAGATGTGCACAGCCACCGCTGCTGATAAACAAAACAAGCACGGATGGAGGCGGGCGAGGAGGGGGGGCTGTTGGTCGGAGTTGCTGAAGCGCATCTGCAAGTTTTGCAGAGGGAGATTTGGAGATTTGGCTCCATGAAGGGCTAATGACTAAATACACTGTGGAAAAAGAGGTGGATTTGAGGGGAAAACAAGCAGCAGCTGCTCTACGTTCACAACAAGAAGGGCTATGGGGGGAGAATGAGGTCATCACATGTGTCCAGGCAGCCATGGTAACCCAAACTTGATAAAAGTCAACTGCGTCCCTGCCTCTCCTCGTTCAGAATCCTGACCTCGGCCATCCTTCCTACTTACAAAGCTGACCATTTTTAATCTCACGCAATGGACACACATGAACATACTCACCCACCACTCCTGGTCTTCCTCTCCGTCCACCACTATCACCTCACCCTCGGTGAACGTCAGCTCGTCTGGGTTATCAGCCACGCAGTTATAAACGGCTTTCACCCGCTTCGGCCTCTGTTTCTGCCACACACACACACACACATTTACGTATCATATTGCAAGCTCATCATCTACTTTCATACTGTATTTCAGGGTTGGAAGAGGTGAAAAAATTAATACGTATTTTGAAGGTGCAACCAAAGAAAAAGGTGGAACACACACTATACCACAGCAAAGTTAATTATATCTACCCAGAACATATCTATAGCATATACAATTTATATTTTGGCAAAATCAAGATAATAAACAGTCCTGTTGCCCCCCACAACAAATTTTTTATATATTTTTTAATTTGTGACATCCTATTGAATTTTGTCGACCAACTAGGATATAAATAGACTAAAAGCAGGAAAAAAGTGTTACAGATGTGACAATGTATTTGAATCCCAGGGAAGAGAAGGGCTGCGAAACAAATGATCTCTCAAATTCACATTATGTTTATTTTGTTTCAAGTGAAAATAAATACTCATCCCTTATAGAGAACCAACATAAACCTAGCATTTTAGAGCAAGAGTTCTATTTATTTTCCACATAAACATATATCAAAATGAGCAATCCTTATTTACAGCTCAGTTAAGTTCTGCAGATAAACAGTAGCTGTGTTATACTGTGCAGAAGTTTGCATTCTTTAAAGGATGTGGACTTACCATCACTCAACAAATCAACAAATTAGGTCATTTGACCAGGGGCACCAAAACTTTAGCATGCAGCCATTATGAGTCATCACAATTCATCATAAATATTTTCTACAGATGTCAGAACAGCTATTCCAGAGTTCACACAGACTGTTGTTCTTGCTCAGCGATCACCTTCACATTATATTCCCTCCCTGTGTGATGGAACTTACCGAGTACCCTTTCCTGGGTATGTGCCCCGATGGCAGAGACTGACCGATTGTCTTGGCTGGGCATCCGGGAGCTTCCTTTGCTTCTCATCCAAACACAGAAAATAACGTTTCAGTCAGAAAAAAACAAGCAAGACGTGGTTCAGATTTGGTGCAATTTGAAACATCAACTTACAGTTCAAGTTGTTTCTTTGACATCTACCTGGTCTCTCTATGGAGTCCGAATGCACCTGAGGGACTTTATTGTAGCTTTTGTCCGAGCTGCAACAAACCAAAGGGGGAAAAATATTCCTCTTTAGTGCCTCACCCTATAAACACTTTGAGCCGCATAGAGGTCACCTGACCCTCCCCAGTACAATACACAGTAAAAGCATCCACGCTCAGGACCGGGCAGGGACCATTATCACACCATGTGCCCTACTTCTCCACTCCTCCAGCTCTGCGTGCTTGAAAGAGGGCCTTGAATAGGAATTAATGACCCTGGAAGAGCAGCAGTTCCCTGCGGGATTTTTCCACCTTCCTGGCATTCTATATGGGCAAAGTCACCTTTGTACTCTCAGGAGAGACACTCACTGCGGACCACAAAGGGGTGCTGCTTATAAAGAGCCCTTGGTGCTGATGCCAACGTACAGCTCTGTTTTGTCCAGTTCTGCCATTCAGAGGGGTGGGGGGAGTCTTTTCTCACCAGAAGTAAACCATGAGAACAAAACAGCAGCTGCACATTACTAGGCGTGATTTGTTTCGGAGGTCAACATTCTAGTTAATAAAATGCTCGATTGTCCCTCAATATATTGTATATGAGGATTATGTAGTAGTTATATACATATACATTACATTTATATAAATTATTATGTATATAATGTACATTATATACAAACACATTGTGATGGTGGATTGTTGGCCTCTCTACATCGAGTGTATATGTAGATGTATGTGTACCTAATGTTACATATATAAATATATACAGTACACACAAGATTACACCATTCATGATTTATCATTTTAACACAGAAATATATATATATTTTTAATATAAAAAAAATTCTGGATATACACACGCACTCACACACTCACACACCTGGTGGTACTTCTGTTGATGCCCTGGCCTGGAGGCACCTGTCCCGTCTTGGACTGCATGCTCATGGCCTCCATCACACTGGCTGTCTTTGCCACAGGAGGAGGGGCGGCACCTGGCACCAAGACTGCAAAGAACACAGCACTAGTGATTAGTCCTTACAACACAGGAAGGAAGTGCAAAGGGTATTTTTGAAAATTCCAAAAATATTCTGGGGTTTGATCTTCCTATCCTTAGATAGGAAGTTGCAAGTAAACAAAGGGCTGTTATAATTTTAGCTCACTAAAGTGAGTGGAAGTGAATTTTTTCTGTTATTTGACTTTGATGAAAAGCTACTGTGGCAATAGGGTTAGGTTTTGAGGCAGAAAAATCCTCCTTTGTATTCCTGCTATGTTTTTGTCATACGTGACTAAAGAGATGACGGAGTCGTCTTGTTGCGCTGCGCTGTGTGGACTCACGGGAGGTCGAGGTGACTCGCATGGGTGGAACCGGGGGGTGCATGTTAGGGGGGTCTGAGGATGACCTCTGCCTGCCTGCAAGATCTATAGAGCCTGGTTTCCATCCTGAAGAGCCCTGGACCACTCCACTGAGGGCAGCCAATTGGGCTGTGGAGGGAGGATGACAAGAAAGGAAGAAAGGGACAGAGAAAGAGAGAGACAGAGAGGGGGGGAGAAACAGTCAGAGCAAGAACAAAACATTAGTCAGTGTTAGAACGAAAACTCTCCAGGCTTTGCAAGTGGCTCAGAAGAGGCCGCTTTTTGTTTCTCTACAGGAAGAGAGAGTACGGGAATGTGCCTTGGTTCTTTTTCGAGGCTTTGGCCCGGCTCCAGGTCAGTAGAGCTCTATTCAGCCTTAATTACATTAGAGTCAGTGAGGACACAGTCCAATACGAAGCCTGCAACTGAGGCCTGTTGTCAAGAAAGGAAAGCCAACACCCACGCAGACAATAACAAGACACAAGCTTCTCTGAGATGAATGATTGTGTTCCTGCTCTAACTGATGCCTCTATTTAGATTGATTACAAAGTTTATGATGGTTATGGGAAACGCCAAAAATCTAATTTAGACCACTTTTTCTTATGCCAAATGCAGCCATTCAGACATGCTTGTATTTTTAGGTTTGCACTGGAGCTACAAGGCTGATGTAGTGAACAATAAAAGCTACACAGGTTATTTGGCTGGCACTCCTATCCAAAGTTACAGGTACACTCCCCCTAGGGCAACTGAGAGTTAAGTATCTTGCTGAAGGACACAATAGTAGAAAATGTGGGGGTTTGAACCCACAATTTAGTGGTCATCAGGTTCAAAGGCAAGAGATTTACCCGCTAGGGTGCTACCAGCCCAAGTAAAATCAAGTCTCACCAACTAGTGTCATAAACCACTCCCCACTAGCATTATCATTAGCAATTTCTGTTTTATTACACACTTCATTCATCGAGTTGTTCCATAATCTCAAACAGCCTGGTCCTTGTGGTTTCTTACACTGTCTTAGATACAGTTTTATTTTACAGTAAAAATAGCAGAAGTGTAACAGTACAACCGTTTTATTCATGGTAGTGAGCTTACATATTTTTCTTATTCTGGACTGGATTTGACTGGACTAAAAAGAGGGCCACGTTCAGTTTGTGGCAAAATCATCTAATGTCAGACTGAGAGGAGCCTGAGAGTTCAGAGAGCTCAGTGTATATTAAAATAGGGTTTCATTCCAAAAGTGTTGAAAAATCTATTTATACAAGAAAACACATTTTATTTCTCAAACATAGGTTAAAATTCTTAATTTAAATGAATTTTTGCTTTTCATGACAAGGACTGATGCTAATCTAAGAAATCAAGTTGGTGAAAGCTGAAAAATATATTAATATATATTAATTTTATAACATTTTGGGAATGTAAACAGGAGGTGGCCGTTTTTGGCCACGAGGACGCTGGGTGGGAGTTTTTTGCTTTCCCTGCCAAAAATAAACAATGCATAATAATCAGTGTTGTTGTTAATCAGTTACATATCTCAGACTGTACTGTTAGTAACACAAGAAAATCCAGCAGCATTGAGAATATAGTAAATTTACACTTTTGAGGTTGTTTTCTAAAAAGTGCATAGTGCAAACAAACTGGTATTTGAAGGATAAAAAAAATAATAATGGAAATTTTATACTTATGACAAGTACTGATTTTAATTAAACACTTTATGCAGTAAAAATAGCAAAAAAGCATTAATATAATAAAAATCACAGACTTAATCTGTTGGTGACCATTTTTGGCCACGAGGATGCTGAAAGGTTAGTAAAATCGAGGACAGCCAGAGGGTTAATCATTATAATGACAGAATTTCATTATCATTTTGCAATGGAACTGGGCCAGAAAATCTGCCAAGGCCACTAACTAACATGTAGAGGCTGGTGTGCTCAGAATGCTGGAAAACGTTCTAAAAAGTGGATCAGAACTCAGCAGCAGCACAGCCCACCTGCTGTGATGGCCTTGTGACTCTAGCTGTTCTCTAAATGGTCCTAAAAAAATGTTTTTTGTTTGGTTTTACTCTCCAATAGATGCCATTGACTAGTATATGAACAGATCTTAGACCAGCACTGTGCCAGGAAGCCCATTCTTTCTAAACAGAAGCACCTTTTCCCTCCAACACTCCAAAAAAAAATGAAACATGGTGGTGGATCTGTTCGGAATTTTAATGCTACCTTTTACCTTTTATGCTATATTTATTCAATGTACCCCATTATTTATTTATTTATTCTATTTTGCTTGTCTGTGACATCGTGGATACGGTGGCTGCCAAGTAACAAAATGTGAAGAAACAAATGCCCTGCAAAACACAGCAGATTCATAAAAAGATTTAAGCGCACTAAAGCTCAGTTCTGTTACCAAAAAACATGTTTTACTGTGGTTTAATAAAAAATAATCAGCCTGTGAATGTGGCTCCGCATGCAGCCGTCCTTAATCATAAATGGCAACCACGCAATCGCACTTCTCATTTTCTCACAGAAATGCCTTTACTTAACACTGTAGCCTTCATGGTGAGAGGTACTGCTGAAAGTTTATCAGGTGATTAAAGCTTCTTTTTTTTCAACATTTTCTCATCTCATCTAGCAATATTTCAGTTTAATTTGATTTCAGCTATAACCATCCAAAGTGAATGAACATACCCTTAAAATGTGTAAGTAAATTAATGGATTTTTTCTTAACCTGTTAAAACAGTGTAATGAGTTAAAAATGCTATAATGCTGTGTTCACATTTCAGAAAAACGTGTTTGATAAGGTACTGATATGCTTTTGACCTTCTAAATGTACTGTAAAATAACACGATGTACAGAATTTCCTGTGTGATTTAGCTAGCAGGTGGTACCTATATTTCGTGGAGGTAGTGGTGGCGCAGAAGACAGTGGGACCCCGGTGGGGGGGCTTGTTGTCAGGATGGTCCCGTACGTCTCGTTGTTGACCAGGTTGGGCACGTAGCACCGCTTGTCCTTAGTCAGGCTGGCGGGACTGGGCTGCAGTGCCGAACTCCCGGGGGTGTAACAGCTGACCGGACGCTCTTCCCGCCGCAGGGGACTGGGCTGTGCATGGAGAGATCACACACAAGTTTAAACTTAAAAACCTTCGTATGACAAACACGTAATAGTGCTTGTGTTCAAATACATAGCAGTGCACACTAAAAAGTGAATAAAATGAAGTTCTTTGATAGCTTTACATATTTCAAATGTACTAAAAAACAATACACATTCGATTCCAAATCAAAGCACTGAGAAATTGAAAATTATTAAGGGGGTTAGCTCCAGAAACTGCATTTTTAATGACGCCCCATATGTTTTCATTGGGGCTGCGTTCAGGGGATTGAGCTGGCCACCCCATAAACTCAGTCCTTTTTGGAACCCACGTACTCACGTGTTTGAGGCTGTTGTCTTGTTGAAACACCTGTTTCAAAGGCATTTCCTCTTTGGCATAAGGCCACATAATCGCAAGTATTCTGATGTATTTCAACTGATCAATTAACCAGTGGTGGAGGAAGTACTGAAGCATAGTACTAATTTCCTGCAAAACATGTACTCAATTAAAAGTAGAAATGCTACATCAACAATCTTACTTAAGAGGAGGCACTAAGTACTTTTAAATTTACTTTAAAGCATTTTCTTAAGTAAATGTACTCAGACATTTGTTTGTTTCAAGGTCTGAGGTGTGACCATTTCTAAAAGAATAATAGATATACTGACTTACACGATGTCATTGTTCGTAATAATTACAAGCAAACCTACAGTATATGTGTATTGGACAGTTTGGTGTGCTTATTAAGGATGCACTCTGCAATACTGTGTATACCCAAACTTAGAATGATGTGGATGATAAGTTATCTACGAGGTATTACCCACTGATATACCATTAAGGTAAACCAGTCAGGACAAGAAATATCTTTAAATCATTGATGTACTTGCCAATCTATGTAATACATCTGTTAAGAGCAGTAAAATGGAAACATAACAGTAACAAAACACTAGTGGTGGGGTGGGGCTCTCAAGAATATGGCAGTATGAGTGTCATTGCGAGTAGAGGTCGACCGATATATCGGGCTGATATTTGGCATTTTTTAATGTAACGGAATCAGCCGATATCCAAGTGCACTACGCCGATTTACAGACAGGCACCTCTGTGGGCAGCCCAGTATTACTGTTGCTGTGGAACACGTGGCCCATGCTGCTTGTGCTGGACCCCACAAATATACACAGTGCAGATTATCTTAATGCCGTAAATATCAGGATTTCAGGCAGACGAAAATCCTTTGACATTTTCTGAGCTTCCATATCTGTCCCCACTGAATAAACTTTAAATAAACAAAGTCTGCCTTTCTCCCCACTAGAGCAAAATTAACCTACTTGGGGAGAAACATGGTTTAAGGTTCCCTCAGAGTTTAAATTGGCATGATATTATTTACACGTCATTCATCTCGGAGTATTGGTGTGGCTGTCCAATCAAGAAAGGTCACTTATAAATGTAGTCGTGTGCACCCAGATATTTTGATGAAAACTTTTAGGGACAACCATGAAAAATGGTGAGTTAAATGTGATGGGAACGCCAATCCATTCTGGGTGTGAAATGTTCAAATATATTCAACAGCAATGATGTCCTTGTCAGCAGCATCTGACGCAGAACAAGCCTGCTGGCCCTTGCAGATCATGTAAGTCATGGTTGAATGTGGTTAAAATTCTCTTACAAACGAGAACATTTAGCTAATGATCATGTTTGATTTAGTGCTTTGAAGTCTGTTTTATTTATATAGCCCTTCTTTATTTGTTTATTTATTTATTTACTATTGAGGGTAGAAAACGTCCTAAAGTCGAAGGAGGAAACCTTAGGTGGTAACAAGACTCAAAAGGGGAATCCAACCTCCTGTGATCGAGCCGGAGAGTGAGACAGAATTCAAGAATAACACTATAAATATGAATAACAATGACGGGTGGAGACTTAACTGATGGGGGCAGAGTTGATTATTATCAAACGTTAATTACCAGTTAAGAGTCTGCATTGTTCATGTTATGGATTGTACTCCAGATGTTAAAAGAGCTTAGAACAGAATTTAAACTGTACATTAAACTTCACAGAATCATAGAAGTTGTGTATTCATTTTTAACTTAGAAAATCATCCAAACGTGGAAGTGGGTCCACACTATCAATTCCTCACTTGCATAACCTACATATACAAAAACAAACAAACAATTCATTCAGAAACCGCAATAACCCGACCACTCATGCTCTAAATATATCAGGGGATGGTTAAATACCTTTTCATCCAAATCTTCATCGCTTTCGTCCAAATCTTCATGCTGTAGCCGCCACTCATATTCCACATGCACGTGTGCATTAAACTTACCGGCCAGTGCCTGGTTCAGCTGTGAACAGAACACACCGCAAAGACTTAAAGGATGTAGCTAACAGTTATTCAGAGTTTCTGGAGGGTTATCAGGTGATTAGACATTCGGTTGATTGTGTTCCTTATCTTACTTTGTGGACAACATCTAGTACAGTTCCTCAAAATGATTTTTCCCATCAAGAGTTCTAAATATAGTGAACTCAGACTCACCAGCTCCTCACACTGCAGATGCTTGAGTCTCCTGGCAATATCCAGCGGGGTTTCTCCTGCCTCGTTAGCTGCACACATAATGGAGTAGAGCTACAGTTACACACACATCAGCGTCATCCACACACCCCACAATTATCTAGAGCAACTAGACAAGATTAGGACTTTCTTTCTGTACAAACATACACACACACAAATTCAAAAGCACACAACAGAAGAACACAAACACACACAAACACATATACACACACACCATATTTGTGGTATTTTGTGGTCAATAGTGTTTAAAAGTAAGGGCAGATTCCAGGGACTGTCCTCGTGAAGTTATAATCAAGCGAGGCGGGGTGCAAACGCACACACACACACACACACACACACACACCAACTCCAGTAAACACACACATTATTTTCAGGGGGGTTTTCCTCTTCCCTTATGTGTTATTAGCCAAAAAATCACGCCCACATCCAAACCCACCATAAACATTAACATCAATGGTGTTGGTTTCTAGACCCAAAACAAAAGATGCTTTTTTTCCCCTCTCACATGAAACAGATAAATGCCACTATGTCATCATGTTTATCATCTCTTTCATTATATGAATATTTGGTTCCATAAAAGAGAGTAAAATACCCCCATGCACACACACATCCCACTGCCAGGCCACCCGTTGTTCTGGCTTAGCTCCTTTGTTTGCGGCGCTCGCTAGAGGAGCATTAATTAGAGTGATTCCCATACTCAACACCAGGAATACTGCCAGCTACAGAGCCACACTCTTATCACCACATCCCTCATTCAGCCCAGTCAAAACAAGCCTTTGCCAGGCACAAGAATGTGGAACGATACAAGCAAACAAATCAAATCATCCAGTCATCCGGGAACCGTCCAGGAGGGAAACAGAAATCAGTCAAATTTTTACTGAAGAATCAAAATGAAAGATAATAAGCATGGCTTTGCAAATACTCAATATGGACAAAAGAATTGGGACCCTTGACCATAACACCAACAGGGAGTTTAACGACACTGCATTCAAATACAAAGAGTTGGTCCCCCCATTGCAGCTCTGAAAACTTCCAGTAGTCTTGGAAGGCTTTCCATAAGATTTTGGAGTTTCTATTGCAATTTGTGTCCCTCCATTCTGTAGAGCATTTATGAGGTCAGGAACTGATGTTGGATGAGAAGATCTGGCCTCCAATGTTCACTCCAGTTGGATGGGGTGTTGGATGGGGTTGAGGTCAGGACTCTGTGTGGGCCAATGTAGCTCTTCCACACTGAACTCATCCCACCATGTCTTTATGGGACACAGTCACGCTGGAATAGGAAAAAGTTCTTCCCCAAACTGTGTCCACAAAGTTGGAAGCATGGTGTCAAAAATGTCTCGTCCTTCACTGGAAGTAGAGGGCTTAGCCCAAACCCTGCATATCAGGTGGGCCCCAATACTATTGTCCATATAGTGTACATGTGGGGCTAAATATACAACTTGGGAGTAGTGGCAGAAATGTTCTCAGTTAAAGCATCCTGTAATCAACTCTAGTTTTCTATTTTTTTCTCTATGATCACTCCCTCTGTACACGGCAGACAGATTCCACTCCATGTCTGCCCTATATTTATCAAATTAATTTTTATGGAGATCTCATGAATATTCTCTCATGGGTATAAATGTCGGTTATATAAGTGGATGCATATAAATATGTTGGTTTTCATAACACAACAATGACAAAACAAGATGGTTTCAGAGCGATGTTGCGGTACATTCAAAACCTAAATGTTTATTTACTACTTCCAATTCCTTATTTTACAAAATTTGTGAATTTCTTTTTTTGCATGATGTGGATCCTTTAAAGATTCTGTGCTATTAAATAAATAATACTAGTATGAACATCTAGTATGTTGCTAAAGTCATGTCGCACACATGGGGAGTCTTGGGGTGAGAGTGTACAGATGACATGAGAAAAAATGGGATTTTGAGTTTTGGTCTGCATTACAGTTTTAAGGATAGTTTATCATTCTGAATTTGTGGGGCTGGTAGAGGCAGTGACTTACCGATGTCTATGGAGGCCTTGCCCCGGAGCAGCAGCTTCAGACACTCGCTGTTGTCCGTGAGGCAGCAGTAATGTAGTGCTGTGCTGCCCTTCACTGTCTGCTTATCCAGATTCACACTAAAAAAAACAACAAAAAAACTAAACAAAAACTCAGCCACAGTCTTTTAACAAGTGCAGCTGGGGCCAATGCACATTTTAATCATTTTAGGCTAAAATGTGCACATGCAAACATATGCATGACTTTTGCACCAGCAATGGTATTATATTTAACCACCAGAGAGGGAAAACAACAGCAAAGGTGTGTCTAGACTGGCTGTGTGGTTCTCGCCTGTTCTGAGTGAGGAAGTCCACAATGTGCAGAGAGGTTCTGTCCACCAGTCTCACAGCCAGGTGCAGGGCTGTCTCTCCCTGTTCCTGGAATAACAGATATAGGAATAGTCAAGAGTATGTACAGCTGATCCTGGAGAATGCACTTCACACTTCACTTCCCCACCACTCTCATTTTTTATCAGTTTTATTCAGATTTGTACATTCCCAACTAAGCCGAAGCCCCATTAGTGGCATTAATGCTAAATCTGATACTCTATAGGACAAAAGTTCAGAAGAAACACTAACTCTGTCTATATACAAGACAGCTATATGTTTATTTACATAAGAACAGGATAAACTAAACATCTGCATCAGCAGTATATAAATAACTCAGTCTTTGTTAGTTTCTGATGAGTTTGCAGAAGCAAAAGTATCATATTTTTTATTTTAGACCAAATTACTGATTAAATATTGGAAAAACGTCAAACCAGACATCAGTAAAAATGTTGTGTTGGTTCTTGTCATATGATCCCTACTTGTATTCACTTATGCAGTTGGGCTCTAATGTACAAGAATAGTGTTCAAGACTCTTTTGTTCAATCACACACTCACATGGCCATTGGCCAGAGGAATGGGTTCCATCAGATCCACCCCTTCAGCATAGACCTGGATGAGGGAAAAGATGTCTCGGGCCTTCACAGCATCACACAGTGTGTGCAGTTTGGATGCCCCATCAGGACACTTCTTCCGTGCGAAGCGCTTCTCCGTGTATTTGGCCAAGATGAAGTCTTTCCTGGCCTGCCTGAGAGACAGAGGACAGGACATAAAAAAAAAACCTGTGAAACCTAAAGTACTGTTCAACAACCGCACATTTATAACAGCAGTCAAAATTGGGCCATACCTACACATCAACCTTTATTTCCCACTTTTCTCCCCATTTTAGAACACATGCGAATACATCAACATTAGAAAACAACACTGATGCTATGGGAACAGTATCCTTCACTATTGGAGATACAAGGTTTTTTTTCTGTTCTGACAGCAGCGATGTGGAATTATGTGGCTCTCCTTTTACTTTTGACATTGTCTTCATGGGGAGCCAACTGAGAAGCTGTTACAACAGATTTGAATGTCCTCAAATGCTGACCAACCGGGGGAGAGAGGAAGAGAGAGAGAAAGAGAGAGAGAGAGCAAAAGTGAGAGCATGACTTACATGTCGCTGGTTGGATTTGGTTTGACCACATCTTCCGCACTCAGACAGGCCTCCATGATCTCATTAAAGCCAGCATTCCCCACATTCTTGGCAAGCTGCAGGACAGACACAAACCCACACACACCCTGAGCTGATGTCCAGCGGAACGATGATTCTCAGACCCACAATAGTGCCCTACCCACAACAAACATCTCTTCCCATCACCCTGCGTTTACCCACACTTCATTTCATCCACACAGCTTTTCAACAAAAGCACCCATTGACCCATTGAGCTAAAAGTGTTCATGTGGAATTATTCACTTTGAGGCAAACTGTTAAAAGACAGACCCACAGAAATGGGAAATATGCAGATGGAGTTCCAAAGATGCAGCCCAATACCAGCAAAAGTACACAGCAATGTACAGACCATGCATAATGTGGAATATCTACATCGGCTGTAATCAAATTCGAACACCAACCAGTAGCTCCGACGTGCTGAGGACGTCCAGCGTGAGAGACTGAATTCTGGAGTAGTGGACGCCCAGCTCACGGTGGATTCCTGAACATTCTATACAGGTCAGGATACCCAGGTTGGTGGAGAGCCATGTGGGTCCTGGAGAAGAGGAAGCAACAGATCAGAAATGTTTTCCCTGAAACCAATTTTAAAGTATGGCAGTTCAATAAAACCAGAAAATAATAAATGACTACATTGACGACCACACTTTACAGACAGACCCACAGACAGAGTGCCTTATGAAAATGTTATTCTGTTCCATTCATTAGACTATTTCATTTGACAAAAGTGCAATATTTGAGGGTTTGGAATCGGAGTGGAACTTTGCCTGATCTTTGCCCGATCTTGTTTCATACTGCCCTGATCTATATTACACCTAGGCTTAAATGTACAAAGCCACTATGCCTAAGCAAAAACATAATGTGCAAATCACAGAACTATCATACAATATAAGGAATTACACCAAAATACACTGTGTATCTAACTCACATATAGACAGACTGACGTACAGATAAGACGGAAACTGAAGGAGAAAATGAGTAGGTGCAACAAAATTAATTGTATATTTATTTATAATAGAAAAAAAGGTTAAATTGTGGAATTGAGTTCCACACTTTATAAATACAAGAACACCATGTCTAGACAAGCAGACACACACAGACAGACAGACAAGGGCTTACAAGTGTGAGCTAGATTGCAACTCAAAATATCTCCATATCAGTGACGGTCACTGTATGAGATTTTAAGTGTGTATAAGTAAATTATAAATCAGAGTGGGCCACATAACACTATGTTTGCCTCTAGTCAGTAGGATAGTTACTACTATTGATCAATAAGCAGCTATTTATATGCATATTAGATCAGTAATTTGCAGAAATACCCTCATTTGAATTAGGAGATGCAGTTTCTGGTTCATTTAAAATAAAACATTTCCATCTCTACCGAGAACATTTTACAGTCCAAACAGATTAGTGAGTTTATTAACTAAAGGATCGGAGTTTCGATTTAAAACATCAGAAAACATCTCTGGATCACATCCTCAAACAAGCTGAAGCTTTTCCAGCTAATGTTCTATTACAATGCTTCCTCTCCTTCTCCTGCTGCTCCATTAATGCTCTCCCATCCCCTCTTGCTTTTCCTTCCTACCACTTTTGTGGGTCACTCACCGGGCGCGCCGCAGTCACAGCACACGTCGTTGCCCGTCATGCGCTTGACCTCCCCCAGGATGGCTTTGGTCAGTTCCTGGACGATGTTGTTCTCGCCCACGTGCTGGTCGCCCTTAAAAGCGTTGTTGAGCGCTTCCTCTTTACTGTTCTGCAGCACCGAGATCCAGCTGAGAGCCACAGGAAGAGAGAGAGCACGAGACGAAAGGAAAGAGAGTAGTGGATTTAAAAAAAGAGGCAATTAGGGTGTCAGGAAAAGGAACTGTACGATGAACGGTTTCCTTTTAGAGTGGAAAACACACACACAGACACACAAACTCACATCTGACACTCCGGTTCATCCTCTGCCTGGAAGTGATACGTTCTATCATCTGTGAGAGGGGAAAAGGACACAGAAGAGGAAAGATGAGAGGCCATTCCCTAGAAGAGGATTCTTACAGTTCATAGAGAACTGTATTATAGAAGTCATGTGAGGCCCCCTCTGTATTTGAGTGTCACTTTACTGAGTCAAAAAAACAACAACAACAAAAACACAAACCCTCCGGCACAGAAATAAAAAACTGCAGACACTTTTCATATTATTTAAGTTTGAGTTCAACAAGATGTTACTACAGTATTCAAGGAGTACAATGAACCTCAACAATGTTTTGATATTGTCTCATTCAGGAATCTTGGTGTGCTCTTTGATTCCTCACTTAATTTTGAGTTGCACATCAAGTCCATCTCAAAAAACGCTTTTAATCACCTCCACAATATCGCTCGTTTACCCCCATTCTTGTCTAGCAGTGACACTATTAGACTAGTCCACGCCTTCGTTATGTCTCACATTGATTATTGGAACTCCCTGTTCATTGGCCTCTTGAGCAAAACATTACAAATATTACAGTGTATTCAAAACTCTGCTGCCAGAGTTCTTACACACACTAAACGCTCCACCCACATCACCCCATCCTCTCTCAGATACACTGGCTACCAATTCAGGCTCGAATCAAGTTTAAAGTTTTACTCCTCACCTTTAAAGCGCTCCACAGCCTTGCTCCTCTCTATCTTACACAACTCCTGACGTCCTACTCTCCCTCTCGCTCTCCAAGATCTTCTGGCACTAACACTCTTCTGGTTCCACGCACTAGACTCTCCACACTTGGTGGGAGGTCGTTCAGTGCCATGGCTCCCAAACTCTGGAACTCACTTCCTCAATCTCTCCCTGACTGCTGCTCCATCTCATCTTTTAAACGTAATCTCAATAACTTTCTTTTAAATTAAAATTTCCCTTCCACCATGACAATGTAATATGGATTATATTATCATATGGATAATAATAATAATAATAATAATTTCATTATTATTATTATTATTCATATTATTCATAGTATTATTATTATTATTATTCATATTATTATTATTATTATTATTATTATTATTATAAGCATTCAAACTGGCATTTTCTTTTGCATGTTTGTTTGTTCAGTGTAGCTAATTCAGGACAAAGCAGGCCTTTTGCGAGGAAAACAATACTATAAAGACTTCAGCAAAGAAATAAAACTATATTTATATGCAAATTTGAACTGCTTTGTTGAGATTCTAAAAGAAAATAAGTCAACACCCTCGCTGGAGAACAGACAATTTGTAGATATACTGAGAATGTAGGTTAACTCCTTGTTGTTTATTGTTCCCAGCAACTAAGCTTAGCATATTGGGGCAATTCATAGTTTTACAACAACAGATCACAGTTTATCAGTTTTGCTGCATCATATGGCTGATTCCCCTGTTCATCAAAATGTAGGGCTCCCACAATACGACCAGTGAGCAGGATTTATTATACTCAGCACATAAGAGACACAAACACTGCAGTAAAGTGCGTATGTGTGTTTGGTACAGATTGCACCACATACACATACTTCTATTGTGTTACACACTACATTGTCACTGTTGGGCTGAGAATAGTACACTATCCAAAAATGTATTGCCATCCATCACCACCAGCCAGGGCAGTGTGCCACGCTTCTCTAGTGACTCAGCAGGTCTGGGTTTCACACTAGTTGGGGTGGTGAAGGGTGTCCGTTAACAGTAGTCCTGCATGGCTGCAATACGCCCATATTCCAAACCCACTGCCGTGGCTCCTCTCAATCTCAGACTCAACACTTACAGAACAACAAAGAAACGTGTCAGAGAATATCAAATCTCACTTATTTCTCATGTGCTAAACATGTGTTTTGGAGAAAGAACGCAGTTCACAACTGACCCATAGCCACAAGGGCACTTTCAATCTGATGGAAACATCTTTTCAACATGTCTAACATCTGTGAAACCGTACTGGGACTGTCCACTGGCCCTGTGGGGGTCTGAAAACAGAAGCTAGGGGGCTGGGTTACAAAAATTCCAAACAAGTATATAATAATCTAAGAGTACAAATTGTAACAAATACCATTAAGTCTATTTAAAGAGTGTATACTCCTGTTTATTTCAGCACACCTACAGACATGCCCCGCCCACAAATGTGTATGTTCTAGTGGAAACTGCAGTAGTCACAGAAATGTGGATGGGGTTTAGCCACATGGTGACATTCCTCTCCTGAACCTCGTGCACGCTCGTATTCACTGTACGGAAGCACAAGCAGAGTCTTTCTTTCTGGCATGAAAGGAGAGCGAGCTCTGCATGAAACAGGGCCCAGTGCAGTGGGGCGCTCTGCCGCTCTGAAATACCCCTCACTCCGCCCAACCCCATACAAATTTACAAAAGAGCCCTTATCACATTTACAGATGAGCTGCTTTAAAGGTTCAGCACTCGGGGAGGGGGGGATATTTCAGGCAGAGGTGCTGTGTGTGTGTAGATGAACAGAAGGAGACCACCGTACGTGAGATTAGGTCAAAACTTTTCTTCTCTTCGGGATTATGCTTCACCTGACAGGTCAGGAGATTGAGCTTGGCTGGTGGCCTATTAGCCTGAGACAGCAAGAAAGTGAGAGAGAGAGAGAGAGAGAGAGAGAGAGAGAGAGAGAGAGAGAGGGAGAGAGAGAGAGATAAAATGGAGGGAGAGAGAAAGAGAGTGAGAGAGAGAGGAAATAGAGAAAAAGGAGAGAGAGAGAGAGAGAGAGAGAGAGAGAGAGAGAGGAAGAGAGAGAAAATGGAGGGAGAGAGAAAGAGAGTGAGAGAGAGAGGAAATAGAGAAAAAGGAGAGAGAGAGAGAGAGAGGAAGAGAGAGAGATAGAGGGGGAGAGAGAGAGGAAGAGAGAGAGAGAGAGAGAGAGAGAAAGAAAGAGAGTTGAGAGAGAGAGAGAGAAAGGAAAAGAGAGAGAGAGAGAGAGAGAGAGAGAGAGAGAAATGTGAGAGGGAGGGGGAGAAAGAGAGAGAAAATGGAGGGAGAGAGATAGAGGGGGAGAGAGAGAGAGAAAGAGAGAAAGGAAGAGAGGGACAGAGAGAGTGGAAGAGAGAGAGAGAGAGAAAAAGGGAGAGAGAGAGCAAGAGGGAGAGAGAGAGAGAGAGAGAGAGAGAGAGATGAGAGACAGAGAGAGTGTTATTTTAATGTTAAAATCAGAAACAGAAGCTTTTTATCTTTGTGTCTTTGAATGAATGCCCTCTCCACTGTCCTATTCCTTCCTAAGATCAATACGCTCTAACAGTCAGATATAAGCCTCCTATTGAGGATCAGCTACACTCAATTTTAAAAGCAGGTCCTAGTTTGGATGGCTTTCTGTCTTTAGTCATAGAGGAAAAGGTTCCTAGAAGTAAGAAACAGTAGAGACTGATGAATTTCACCAATGAGCTGTCTGGCCTGCTCCCCTAGAGAAGACATGAAAGAAGATGGCCTTTGTATAATGAGCTCAGCAGGTACAGTTTTTGGGACCATGAATCTCCATTTTAACCATTTTTCATTCGTTCAGCAGCTGCTTTTTAAACTATGCAGACACATCATGATGAACAGAGCAATAATCACACCAAATTATGTTGAAAGTTTTCTTTCACTTTTAAAGTAACTTTTATGGAGCTACAAGACTTTGTTCCTACAGCAATGTTCAAACAGGATATACAGTTTTAAAAATATAAAGCCAAAAAAAATATGTGCAATATATTTTTCTGAATTCCATTTTACATTTTTCTGAATTACATTTAATTTAATTACATTAAATATGGATGTCAATTCGATTTTACCTTCAACATTTGTTAAATGTTCACATTTATATTTAATTTCAAGTTATTTTTAAGCATTTCTATTGCTGTTTTCATCATGAAATGTTCCCTTATTGCATAATATATAAATGAAAAGGATTTAATTTTTTGTGGAGGGGTGGGGGGCTGGACTGCCTTGATTATTGCTAAGAAATGCGCTATGGATAATATGGACAACAAAATGGATAAACAAAGTCACATAGTGCTTTTACTCACCGTCCCATGAGAGATGGTCAGGTAGCCATTCTTCACTGTGCACTTCCTTTTTTGCCACACTTTCCGTAGACTGGGGACAGGAAACAGGAGGTTATCACCTTGAGTACAGTCACTGTCCTGCAGTGCGCAGTCTCATTTTCCAACATTAACGAACCTCAACTGCAGTTAAGTGAAGTTTCAAGGCCTTAATTGCTCCATGAATAATGCAGTCTGAGTTTCAGTGATATTAGGAATACGCACTCCTGCACTGTAATGCAATTCTCTTGAGTCGACTGCATAAACTCACCCGTCGCTCTTCTTGTACAGGTTTCCGCTGCGCTCTGTCCCATGTTCTTTGTTCCCTTGAGGCTGGTGCAGACTGTAGGTGGCGCTCTGTCGCACCTGCGAATCCTAATAAAATAGAAACAGAGTAATCTGGAGGCACATGACAGATGTATGTTTCTGTAAAAACCTTCAGAGGAAGTGGCTAAACCTACGTTCTGTGGAAAGGAAAAAATGTTTTTGCGCTCTGATGCCATCACATCCTCTAAGGAAATGACTGGGGAAGACTGCCAAGAATCCCCCAACAAAAAGGGAATTACCTCATAATGAAAGACATTTCCAAGCCAAGTCTAAACTGCTGTACCTACCAAACTTAACTTTCAAAGATCACAAAAAAAAGGACCCTGATATACAATGCTGGAAACTAGAAATGCAGTTCAAAATGAGTCAGTACCCAACTATTATAAAATAGCTCGTGAGGAGATCCAATTAATGAAGGCAAGAACAGGGATAAATTGAAACAGCATGTGAAATCATTTCTGCTCCTTAACACACATAATTGAACACTTGCTCGCAGTCTCATCCCACTAATCAGATTTACATAATTTCCCCAGAAATCCAAATGCAATCCATTAACCAACACATGCCTGGTGACCAAAGTTTGATTCTTTAATCCTGTACTGGGGCTAACATTTCTGGCACTGAATAGTATCAGTAAAAACTCTTTTACTATCCTTTCAAACCACTTAGTTGCACATTTATATTTTTATTTATTTTGTCCACTCTTTTTCTTCCTCCTACTGCCATGGTAACTACTCAGGTACCCACACACACCTCAGCTGCCTTGTCTATTTACTATTCATTGAAAATATCTCAAGCATATATTTCCTAGTTTAGACAATCAAAGGAAAATAAGTAACAAGAATTTTCAAAACTCAAGTTATTTAGCATTTATTGTGTTATTTATTATTCCTTGAAAGCGTCTAAATCAACGCAACAGAACAAGTTCTGAAAGGCCACAAAAACTGTCAGTAAAGGTCGTCTTCAAGCCTGATGTTTTGCCAGTTTTGGATAAGTGTATGAAAATTAATTACCACACATGCAAAATTAAAGAAGCAAATGTTGGATCCCAAATCTGTCTTGGTGGACCAACTGTTCCTTTAAGCTTCAAGACAATTTTGGACACATTTTAGAACAAGACAATCAGAAGTGCAGGTAATAGGAAAATTTAAGGATTGGGTTCTAATCGATTTCAAAACTAAAGCAGTAACTGGGGAGGTTTTTTTGACAGTTTTTTTGCACCATTAAACACAGAAAGGACATCAAGAAGGCACTTACTCTCCTAGACTTCGTTGGCAAAGGATGGAGCATTAAAGAAGAATGGAAAGTATTGTATGAGACAATTTACAGTTTGATGCAAACAAGACAAGCAAGACAAGAAAGTAAGTACAGTTTTCAAACGCTAAGCTAAACAATCTCTTGGCTACTTAGCTGCACACGTGGTGTTAAGGAGGCCATTAAACTCTGACAGCTTTACATTGGGATTAAGAGCATGTAATCTCTTAATGATCATGGATTACCAGAGCCAAAGCGGCTTGCTTGATGTAAAGAGAAATGCCTGAAGTCATGCTAAAGATCAGGAACATAAAAAAAAAACATTTACATACAAAATTTAAAGATATTAATCGATGAATACATTCTTTACGAAATAAATGTATAGTACTTGTATACAGGTGACAAATGGATGTAAAAGTGAATGAGTAAGGAAGCAACAGCATAAAACGCATCCTGACATGTGTATAGTTAAGCCATTTACAACAAATTATGCTTTGTTGATTGTATTGAAATGCAGAATAGGTCCAGCAGACCTCAATTTTCGATTAAGGTGGTAAAAAAATTCTAAGGCTTCGTTACTGGGGCACATAGGCAGGAGCTTCAGTCACAAAAAATTTGGTCCAGTCTGATAAGGCCATTCTGTCCAGTCTGATAAGGCCACAAGGGGTCTTTTTGAGAATGAAGAGTACATCACATGCTGTGGCCTTCTCAGTAACCAGATCTCCATCCAATTGCCCACCTATGGGAGGATTTTGACAGTGCCCTCTACCACCATAATCATCAAATACGATGGGATATCTTTTAGAATAATGAGGTTCCATCTCTCCAGTGTAGTTCAGGAGACGAATGCCAAGGTGTTCTGGCAGCTCATGGTGGCTCTGCATCTTAATTAGACCTTTTATGTTGGTCTATCCTTTCTGTACTTGCTTTGGATTAACTGGTTAAAAAAATACAAGAGTCTTTTTTTGAGTTTGAATTGACTTTGAAAATTATTAGAAGACGCTACCAGTATTTTATACATACACTCATCAACAACTGTAGTTACTTGGAAGTACATTTTAAGAATGTCTCCAGCAATTAAGAGTGTATATGCAGGGGTTGAAATAAGTTGTACACAAGTAAATATGTGGCACTTTTCAGTCTTCATAACGCAAAAGCGTACCTCATTTCAGTAACTTACTGGATTCTGGAAAACCTTACTTGATCAAGGAAAACCATAAAAAGAAAAAGAATAAATACATTTAAAATTATTGTATTATATGGGGGCACTGTGGGAGACAGCAGTTCAGTGTAAACTGTTCAGTACAGATACGGGTTTACCTTTAGATTTTCTTTAAGGGTAACGTATTAAGCCGAGTTTAATGAAATGAAGCATATTTGCATATTTGAAAGTATATTTAGTGTTTACACTATAAAAATAGGTATTTTTAGGCAAATTTCTTTTTTTTTTACCACATTACGAATTCACAGGTGCTCTTGGAATGTAACCCTGCAAATGTATATATAAAATATACAAAAATAAATAAATAAAAGTACTATAAAGGTTCCAGTGAGTTGATAAATGTTAAATGTTGGTGCGTGCCAATTCATTCCTGTAGGTGCTAATTAGAGTACTGAACAAAAAAAAAAAGATCAACCCCTGCGTATATGCTTGTAGAAAATCTTACTTACATCTTGGTGTGTATAAGTTTTTAAGCAGCCAGGCCTTCTTTCATGTTAAATTAAAGCCAGTCCAGACCCCTGCTGTGTCTCTGGGAGCAGGATTAAGCGTGGCTGATGTAAAGCTCACTGAGCACAGAGAAGCTGGGCTTACCTCTTTCTGCTCCACCTGAAGCGCTGTCTTCAGCACGTCTCGTAACTGTGTGAGCTGCCTGCGCTCCTCATCCTGAGCCTGCTTGATCTATCACAGAGCGCAAAGTCAGCAGGCGGGGTGAGACACAAGAACAAAGCTTTGTAAATGAATGTAAAAACACTCACTGTATGCAAGTCTGTAGCCAGTTTTTCTATAGAGGGTTTGAGGTTGTCCACCGCCTTCAGACCGTCCTGAAAGAAACTGAGAAGAGACATCCAATCAGCTTCAAATCAGCATTAAATTAGCATTGAATTTTCCCCAAGAGCTATCTGACCTTCACACAGTCACACACAAGCACACACAGGCGCACACACAGGCACACACACAGGCACACACACAGGCACACACACAGGCACACACAGGCACACACAGGCACACACAGGC
>JBBKCR010138656.1:0-21571 GCA_037577295.1 Ladigesia roloffi | reverse complement strand
GAACTAAGCTGAGGCAGAACTGAGCTGAGACAGAATTTTGCTGAGGCAGAGCTAAGCTGAGGCTGAACTGAGCTGAGACAGAACTGAGTTGAGACAGATCTGTGCTAAGACAGAATTGTGCTGAGGCAGAACTAAGCTGAGACAGAACTGAGCTAAAACAGAATTTTGCCAAGGCAGAACTGAGCTGAGGCAGAACTGAGCTGAGACAGAATCGTGCTGAGGCAGAACTGAGCTGAGACAGGACTGAGCTGAGGCAAAACCTAGCTGAGGCAAAACTGAGCTGAGAGAGAACTGAGCTGAGGCAGAACTGAGCTGAGACAGAACTGAGCTAAGACAGAACTGAGCTGAGACAGAACTGAGCTGAGGCAGAACTGAGCTGAGACAGAACTGAGCTGAGACAGAACTGAGCTGAGGCAGAACTGTGCTGAGACAGAACTGAGCTGAGACAGAACTGGGCTGAGACAGAACTGAGCTGAGACAGAACTGAGCTGAGACAGAACTGAGCTGAGACAGAACTGAGCTGAGACAGAACTGAGTTGAGACAGATCTGTGCTAAGACAGAATTGTGCTGAGGCAGAACTAAGCTGAGACAGAACTGAGCTAAAACAGAATTTTGCCAAGGCAGAACTGAGCTGAGGCAGAACTGAGCTGAGACAGAATCGTGCTGAGGCAGAACTGAGCTGAGACAGGACTGAGCTGAGGCAAAACCTAGCTGAGGCAAAACTGAGCTGAGAGAGAACTGAGCTGAGGCAGAACTGAGCTGAGACAGAACTGAGCTAAGACAGAACTGAGCTGAGACAGAACTGAGCTGAGGCAGAACTGAGCTGAGACAGAACTGAGCTGAGACAGAACTGAGCTGAGGCAGAACTGTGCTGAGACAGAACTGAGCTGAGACAGAACTGGGCTGAGACAGAACTGAGCTGAGACAGAACTGAGCTGAGACAGAACTGAGCTGAGACAGAACTGAGCTGAGGCCAAACTGAGCTGAGACAGAACTGAGCTGAGACAGAACTGAGCTGAGGCAAAAAGTGAGCTGAGACTGAACTGAGCTGAGACAGAAATGTGCTGAGACAGAACTGAGCTGAGGCTGAACTGAGCTGAGACAGGACTGAGCTGAGACAGGACTGAGCTGAGACAGAACTGAGCTGAGGCAGTACTGTGCTGAGGCAGAACTGAGCTGAGACAGAACTGAGCTGAGGCAGAACTGAGCTGAGGCAGAACTGATCTGAGGCAGAATTGTGCTGAGGCAGTACTGAGCTGAGGCAAAACTAAGCTGAGGAAGAACTGTGCTGAGACAGAACTGAGCTGAGGCAGAATTGTGCTGAGACAGAACTGAGCTGAGGCAGAACCGAGCAGAGACAGAACTGAGCTGAGACAGATTTGTGCTGAGACAGAATTGTGCTGAGGCAGAACTGAGCTGAGACAGAACTGAACTGAGACAGAACTGAGCTGAGGCAGAACTGTGCTGAGACAGAATTTTGCAGAGGCAGAACTGAGCTGAGACAGAACTGTGCTGAGACAGAACTGAGCTGAGGCAGAACCAAGCTGAGGCAGAACCGAACTGAGACAGATCTGTGCTGAGACAGAATTGTGCTGAGGCAGAACTAAGCTGAGGCAGAACTGAGCTGAGACAGAATTTTGCTGAGGCAGAGCTAAGCTGAGGCTGAACTGAGCTGAGGCAGAACTGAGCTGAGGCAGAACTGAGCTGAGGCAGAACTGAGCTGAGGCAGAACTGAGCTGAGGCAAAACTGTGCTGAGGCAGAATTGTGCTGAGGCAGAATTGTGCTGAGACAGAACTGAGCTGAGGCAGAATTGTGCCGAGACAGAACTGTGGTGAGGCAGAGCTGAGAAGTTATGTTGACATGTTGCAGCCGCCTCTTCGTCTCTGGCTCCCCTGAGTTCTGCTTCATTTCTGAGGTTTCGGTGTTGTAACTATGGTTTTATCCATAATCCGAGCCAGATTCTTTTTACACGCCAAAGACGTTCACCTCAACTCCATGTCGCAATCTGAGCATGAATCGTTTTGCATGAGAGAGAGGGAGGATCACTGAGATGGGCATGAAGCCAGACGACACTGCTTTATTTATGCAAATAAAAATTGAGAATATTCATAAAACACTTTCAAATCTTTTCCTCTGGACCACCTGGCTGAACGCATTTACAACCCCTCGTAGCTGCGCTGTTTACCTTGACCTTAAAGGTTAAATACCTCCCCCTGAGACACATGGAGGTAATAGCTAACACTCCTTAACTGTGAGCCAACACCGTCAACTGCCGACTTTAATTTGATCAAAAATGTGCATTATATTACACTACATCACGTTACATTATATTACGTATGATTACATGATATTAAAGTACATTCCATCCCACTACATTAGATCATATTACATGATATTGTCTTACATTACATAACATAAAATAAATTGAATTTAAACTGCAGTACAATGCATTACATCACATTATATTACTTTATGTAAGATAACATTTTATTATTCCCTCAAATTTGATTCTGCATTTGCAAACTTGCATTACATTACAGTTTATTTTTCTCTTCTCTTTTCTTGTCCTCTCCTGCATATTTCCTATGCAATATTGCAATAGCAGATGTTCTGGTGTGTTATTGTGTGTTAATGCAGAGGTGGAGAAACAAAGAAGGAAAAAAGGGCAAGAAGATGCAGAAGAGTAGAAGATGAGGGAGGAGGGTTCAGAACTCCCTGTAAAAGAAAACGAGAAGAAGAGGCAGAAGAAAAGAAAGGGTAGAGATAGAAGAAAGGCAGGAGAGGCTGGTAAAATACATTGTACCAGGAGCTGCGTGGCTCAGAAACGTAAACAGGCCAATATCTGAAAGAGCCCAGAGCTCAGGGAGAATGTGTGCTGCAGAAGGTGAGAGTGAACGTCACTGAGGCAGGTTATTACATGCAGTTACTAGGCATGGGCCGGTTCTGATGGTATGGTAACCTTGGATAAAAATATCACGGTTTTACGGTATCACGGTATTGTAATTACTGCTCTACAATGTTGTATTTAAATGTCTTGGTAAAAAAACAACTCTTTTTTCCAACTAAACACAGTATATTTTATTTTAGGAAACATATAGAACATTTTGTAACATTGAACATCCGGCAAAATAATTAAAATCAATAAATGAATCTTCTTAATAAAATTAAATTGCAGTCACTTGTGTGAGCCTAAACCTGCAGCTCAACAATAATCATAATAAACAAATTTCCAAAAACAAATCCTTCCTTTGACGACACAAACAATGCACATATCGTAGGATCAGAATAACTTTTTTTTGCGGTTTTTGAAACTGCGGTAAACCTTAAAACCAGTTATCATCACATGTCTAGCAGTTACACACCCTGATGGACCTCGGGTTGAGTTGTCGCGCTCCTCGAGGTGAGTTCACGCGTTCCTTGGGATGAGTTCTTGTGCTCCAAATGAGTGAAAATATGCAGGCCTGCCAAACAGCATGCCTGGAGAGACTATGGGAGCTTCAAATGCTGCCTAATGCTTTTGATTACACACCCCTGGCCAATTTAACAGAGTGCATAACCACAGTGTAACCATGGAAATGGCTGAAGATAACAGAGGTGGAGCTCGGATGTGGAGGATGGTCCTGCACTGGGTTTGGGAAGGCGGCTCTCAGTCAGATACTTTCCATTCTCTTCTCCAGAAAAATTAAGGAAATTCTCCAGTAAAGTCACTGCCAGGAACCCAACGCTGCTGCCGATCCTTCAGACTGAGACAAATGCTTGTGGTTGGACTTGGATTTGGTTCTCAAAGCTCCGCACTCAGCCTGAAACAGATTAGGGTTACTAATTACCATCCACTCTCACTTTTTTCCTCAACACTTTTTCACTCAAATCTTCTCTTCTTTTTCACTTTTCATTTCTCTCTTCACTTCTATACTCATCTCTCCTATTTCCCTTCTTTTCTCATCTTATCTCCTCCTCTCTATTCTTCATGTCTCTTCTCTCATCTTCTCCTCTCTACAGTTTTCCTGCGCAATACTGAAGCAGGTGTGCTTAATGCAGTGTGTGTTTGAGCTGACAGTATTGTGTGTGTTGTGTTTGTGTGCTCCAGTCTGAGTCAGGCTTCTAGTGTTTGGGCTGAAACTGCAGTCAGGATGAATATAGGAAGAGAGGGGGGTGAAAGAAAATGCTGAAGAAGAGGTAGAAGAGCTGAAGAAGAGACAGAAATATGGAAAAAATGTAGAAAAGAAAGACAAAACTAAATACATTCAAAGAAGCAGATGAGTGGAAAAAGATGTGGAAGAGTGGCAGACTAGAAAAGGAGTAGAAGTAGCAGAACGGTGGAATTTGAGGCAAAAGAGTGGAAGATGAGGCCGATGTGTGGAAGAAGAGGAAGTAAAGTGTAGACAAAGAGGCAGAAGAGATGAAGAGGAAGCAGAAAAAATAGAATAAGTGACAGAAGATTGAGGAGAGTTCAGATAACTGAAGGTAAAAGAAAGGGAGAAAGAGAGGCAGCAGTAGAGGCAGAAGGGAGAGAGAAGAGGCAGGTGAAGAGGCAGCAAAAGGAGGAGAAGCTCTGGGTGAAAGGCGTGTTTGTGTAAAAGGGCAACGCCTGACTCGGATGTTGTATTTGTGGTTAAAAGCAGATGAAGTGCTTCGTGCCTCATTTAAGGCCAATTTGTCTTCATTTACTCAAAAGGCGCTCCTTCAGCTTCACCCTGTTTCACTTCAGCGGTTTGAGGCTGCGTGGGAGACTCACTGTCAACACTGCATGCCTGTGTGTGTGTGTAAAAGAGAGAGAGAGAGAGACGGTGTAACTCAGCGTCTTTTATTGTGTTGCGTCTCCAAACCAAACACAGAAAAGGCCTGAGACTCATTAAGGCCTCGTCTCGGCTGTATCTGCTAAAGTGGTGGGACTGTGGATGTGCAGCACTCCTTACACACGCCACTGAGTGTGTAAAAGTCTCTGCTGTGTGTGGTAATGGTTCTGGTGTGTGTGGAATAAGTTTAACTGGAGTGTGGTAATGCGCTGGCGAGCAGTAATTGGTTTATGATTAATAAAGCAGAGCGTGGCCTATGGGAAAAAGAGTGTTATTAAAGGAAACCTTCAGGTCAGCTCCATTAGACAGAACTGACCTCACTTAAAACATCTACACCCAGGAGGGAGAGAGGGAGAGAAAGAGGGTCAGCCTGCCTCTCTCACACACAGACTTGTTCTTATAAATACCTATGTGCACTAATAATGTAATAATATATATAATAATAATAATAATAATAATAATAATAATAATAATAATAATAATATGCCCCCCACACACACTCACATACACACACACACACGCAACCCCAAAGGCACACGTGTATATATTTACGTACGATTTAACAATAATATGCCCCGTGTGTATTATATAAAAGTATGTGAATGTAATATAATATGCCCCTAATATTTGTAAGCATCTATATGTAATACAACTACTAATAATAATAAGATGATTATAGTAAGTATTCATTATTATAATAATAATTTCAATTGTAATAATACAAGTATTATTATTATTATTATTATTATTATTATTGTTGTTGTTGTTGTTGTTGATGATGATAATAATAATAACAACAATAATAATAATAATAATAATAATAATAATAATAATATGTCTTACATACATTAGATATCTATGGATGTGTGTATATGTCATAATAGTAAAATACGTTGTACTTTTTAGATGGAAGTAAAAATAGGTCATTATAATATGCCCTGTGAATTGTTTGTATATCTTTATTTAACAATAATATTCCATGTGCAATATAAATGCAAGTAGGTTTGTGTAATAATAATATGCATCATTATCATATTCGAGAACTTTTTTTCAGTATTCTAAAATAAACAAATAAAAGTCAAAGTAAACTGAATCGGATTGTTTGCCAGATGGCTGTATCAACCCCTGGTGTGAGCTCTGTTTAGGACGTGTGAAAGGTTCTGGGTAAATAAACACAGTGGTGGTGGTTTCTGATCTTGGGGAAATCAAGTTGAGCTGCAGCTCCTGAGTCCTGCCCCTCCCTCAGCCCCACCCCTTCCTGGCCCATTTATTTATCCACCCCAGTGAGTCCTGTTTCCTCGGGACAAGCCAGCAGAGATACTGTATCTGGTTTCCATAGTGATTGGTGGGAAACACAGTGGGCTCAGGGCTTCAATAACAAACGGTGGGGGAACGGAAGGAAAATAATGTGGCTGGTGTTTAGCTTAGCGACTGCCGTGCCGGAGGGCAGGCCGCGGGTCGGAAATTACGCTTGGCTTTATTACGGTTTTATTAGGCCTTTATTATTGGGGGCCTTTTGGCTAGAAACCATTCACTTAGGACAAATAAACCAGCAGGTCTGCTGTGATTAGCCTAGTACAGGTCCGTGTCACATGGCGAGAGAGTCTGATCTGTAAACTTTGCTGCAATGAAATTTAAGACTTTTAATAACTCCAGAATAAAAAGCCACTCTCAATGGACTGCTTTCAATTTCGTCAAATTTGTCATAATGAAATATTTTTTGTGTGAAGTGAGGCCACTTATACTGCGCAGAAACATGAAAGGCCTCTCCGGCGGTGTGTGTTTGGCACTGTGAATTCAGCGGTGTTTCCTCTTTGAAGTGTCATTATCTCACTTCATACGGCCTCATCAACGGCAGCAGGCTGATAGGACCTATCTGCAGAGAGGAACTTTGACCAGAGCTTTGTCTGGCCTGGAGAAAAAGCAGTAGTGGAGAACGAACAAAACAGAGCTTCAGCGACCTGGACATCTAATCCTGCATTAAATGTTACAAAATATGGTCTTTCATAACACATTTATTACTTTCCATCAGACACTAAAGTGTAGTGTTGTGTCATACTTGAATACACCACAGCACACAGTGTGAACAGCAAGAAATTCATCCTCTGCATTTAATCCATTCTCAAAGTAAAGCGGCGGGCATCTCGGAACACAACACCCAGGGAACAGTATCTTGCACAAGAGAACCTCAGAGGTACCCCTAGCAGCCCTAGGAATCAAACACACAAAATCCTGATTGCAGGGCGAACACCATAGCCACTAGGCTACCAGCTGCCTGGTACATTATTATGTACTAGTAAATTAGTAGTTCCTGAATATTTCATAGTAGACACTTTACAATTTATAGTTGACACTGTAAAATTTATAGCTGTTCCTGAATAATTCATAGTAAATACTGAATAATGGATAACAGATACTGAATATTTCATTGCCGATATTAAAAACGTAATTAGTATATACTGGATAATTCATAGAAGTTTGTGAACACCAAACCTGCCTTGGCTCAGTCCAAATTTATTTGAGGTGAAGGTGTGTGTGTGTGTTTATGTGTGTATGTGCTAGGGGAAGGTTGTATTAATGCAAATTTTTTTGCAGAACTTTTGCTTTTAAAGGACTACGCCACCTCCAGAATGACCTTTTTATTAAGACAGACATGATGGATTCTGCTTGTCCTGTATAAACACAGCCCTCTGTATTTCTGCACAGCATTTAACCTTCTCTTCAAGGCCATCCTCCCTTCGGGGGGCCCTGAGGGACATTAAACTCTCATTATCTCCTGTCAGGACGTAATTACCTTCTAACGACATTAAACTGAGTCTCAGGTCGGTGGCCTGTGTTGTGGTCACTCAGAGAGCTGAGCTGTTTCACAATCTGTGACTGGGCTCACAAACACGGCTTGTGGTCCAGAAGGCTCAGTCTGTGTCTAATAATGACTCTCGGCAGGTGATTTTGTAGCAGTGAGAGTCAGGCAGAGTCTCCTCAGCCCCCCAGGCTAATATGTTAGCCAAGACGTGTTCAGTGTCTGAAATTTGTGTTTTTAGATTTAGCATAAGTGCTAATATAGCTAACAAGTAAGCTCATAACCCATCCATTAGCCTGGTGCCTTTACTCATGTGGAGGAATCTGTAAGCGACTTGTTCATGTGGTTCATGATGTTGTTCAACTAAATGGATGAAAGCACAGCTGTGATCCTAAAGCCTGGATGTCGTTCATGGTTTATGACATCCACCTAGGTGACTCTATTATAGAAAACTGATGATTTAATACTAATGCACAAGCCTACGTGTCGTTTGCTGTCCAGTATGTTTCTGAGTCAGTGTCCAGAATCTCCAAGCACAAACAAAGAGCAACTTCAGACTCAAACATGTCTTGGCTGATCGAGTTAACTTACAGTAAGTTTGGGCAGGGGGGACGGGGTGTCAGATTTCTCACTGAACTTTGTCTTGAATATTTTTGTTTTGGCAGTGGAGTTTGTAAAGCTCTTGCGTTTTCGAAACGATGAGGAGTGCAGTGATGGGTTTTTTGCTGGGTTGGGATTTTGAGAGTGGGGCAACAGTTTCTGTGGTGATGGTGGTTATGGAATTCATACAGCAGCAATAGCCAGGATTCATCATGGTCTGCGGCAAACAAACCCAATGCTGATTTCTGTTCAGACGCTAAACTGTGTGTGTTGTTATTTTTGGATTGTGTGATTTCGATTTCTCCCAACACAGCAGTTGCACTCACTCTGACCAGTCTAATAAAGCAGTTTCCCAGTATCAGCACAATTGTGCAACACTGTTTAGTTGTGGTATATCTGCAGTTTGGATGGCAAGGGGCTTTCACAACAGCCCCCTTACTCAACCCCCCCCTCAAACCCACCGTCACCAATTCAAATTATACACAGAACATCCATTACCTGGCCACTTTATTGGAAACATTCCATTATGATTACACTCACTGGCCACTTTATCAGAGAGCCCTCTCTTATCGCTCTACTATTCAGGTGCGCAGTACAGACTGTGGTCCATTTTTCAGCCCCTTGTTCACAATCAGCACTGTTCAGCTGTTCAGACATTATCGGGGTAGTTGGACAATCTCAGCACAGCAGTTCCAGGGTTTTATGGCATATTATTGTCACTTCTGTCTGATGAAGGTTCAGAAGAGAACATGCAATGTTCATCATATCTAACTGTACACCAGTGAGGATCTGCAGGAGAGAGGTTTTCAATAAAGTGGTGAGGGAGGTTATTTTGAAGCCTAAATTGTGAAATTTGACAAGGGTCGGATTTTGGGTCTGCCTCACACTCGGGCGCATTTGGCCAACAAGTAAAAATGTGTGATGGTGTTCAATAAAGCGCTGCAGCACAGCCAACCTCGAGGCCAGAGAGAAACTGTGTGTATGTGTGTGTGTGTGTGTGTGTGTGTGTGTGTGTGTGTATGTGAGTATGTAATTGTGTGTGTATATGAGGTCAAATAGGATTCTTTCCTGGTACCTGCTGCCCTGGCGTTTGAGAAAGTGTGGAGCTCCAGGGGGTTTGGTTTGTAAATGCTGAGGTTGTGTGAGATTCCCCACAGTGGTGGATCTTCAGGCTTACAGTGTAAATGATGTTCTTAAGATTTAAACCAGCTCTCAGTTGTTCCTCCAAAACTAAATACAGCTAAAGTCCAGTGGTTTGGCTGGAGTAGCGCACACCCGGTCACTGTGCACCCAAACAGAAGCTGACAGTCAAAATGTTTGTGCTGATTTTCACTTCACATTTATACAGTTTGTTTAACCTTTCAATGGGTGTTTTTTACTGTTTTACTTTTTCCTTTGGGAGTTTTTTGCTTGTGCATCAGTGATCTATACTAAAATTCAGCAACCTGTTTCTTTCTGTGGCTTCTTCTTTTGCTTGAGTAGTGCTGCCTGACTGCAGAGACGCTCATAGAGTGTCAGGCTGGTAGTGATACAGACTGTCTGATACCTCTCAGTTACACTGCGGTAGTAATGATGAATAAATAAAAAAGACGGTAAATACTAATATTAAAAATGTTTTTTAAAGTAAGCAAAAAATTATATTTGTTGATGTTTGTCAGGTGGTTCAATAGTGGAGAAAAGGGTAAAGGTTTGTTCTACAATGTCAAACAGTGAGTGTATGTTTCTTGGTTGTGTGTGTTGAGCTTTTTTCCTGTGTGGCGCATCCGACAGTTGCTTCATTTTTAAATTTTTGCACTAGTTAGTGTGTGGCCACTAGAGGGCGCTCAGTAGAATGTTAACATCAACGGTTCTTTCAACCACAAAAAGAAGTCCCAGCCTGTGCTTTTATTGACTCTGTATAACATCTTAAAGGCTGAACTGGCGTTTCTGGGGATTTTGGTTTGTTACTGAATGAAAGTCCTTATTCAAACCTGATTTCCACCTAAAAATGTGTAGATGTTACACTCTGGCACTTTAGGAAATGAGTTCCTACGCATGCTGGTAGATGCTACAGAGAAGATCCACGGCTGTTTAACTGCTTTTTTTGTGCGTGTAATGCGTTTAAATTAATGTTTTTAATGTGAAAATACTTTAGCTGTGGTTATTAGAAACACTTTTATGGGTCAGGGCACTTCAGTTACATCTGCCCGCACTTTTAATTTCTTCATATTGTGCTTCCAAAGAGCCAGACTTTCTTGTTTTTTTAATGTAGACTTGAACACTTCTCTAGGCTCCCTAAAGAACTTTCAACGCATCTCATTTTCAGTTCAGGTTCCAAGGAATGTTGTGTGTGTTAAGCCACCCAATGACTTAGTATTCCTTCATTTAATCTACTTAATATCCTATAGATAAGACAGATTGACAGGCAGAAAATCGATGTTTATCCATAGCCACTGGTGTAAAGTTGAGCTTTACATAAGGCTTGGGTAAATATAACACAAAGAAAGTGCATATGTGTGCGTATGTGAGATATAAACTGTAGTGCTAGATTGGATTTTACCAACCTTTCTGGAAACTGGAAACTTCACAGGAGGAACATATTAGTGGGTGGAGCCTGGAACACATTGGTGGACAGACCTGGAAAACATTAGGAGGTGGCTCAGACACATTAGTGGACGGAGCCTGGAGTGGTCTATCCAGAAGTGCGCAGACACAGAGATGTGTCCCCTCCCTCCATCACCTTTGGGCTGGTTTAAATTCTCCAGGCTGAACGCTGTCCTCCAGTGGCCATTTCCCGAAAACTGCTCTCCTTTCTGCCAGCGCCGTTCAGGGCCGAGTTCTTCTGAAAACACCTCAGCAAGTGACGGCTGCATCTAAACGCGCCAGAGACAGTAATTGCTGCCTAAGACAACAGTGCAGCACCCAGAGACGGACCTGCAGCTCTCAGAGCACTGTCTCAGGAAAAAATCATCACAAATCATCCTCAGACCCGCACTGAGTGGAAAAAGAACCTCCTGGTCTGAGTTATGGTTTACATCTCTTTCCTATCATATCCAACACTGCAGGCCCTCAGAAGCTATGAATCTATGAATAATTCAGTTTAAAAAATGAATTATTTAGAATCTGTCTTGAATAGTTTAGTATCTATGTTGAATAATTCAGTGTCTACAATGAATTATTAAGTATTCACTATGAATTATTCAGTATTTACAATTAATTGTAGTGTAACTACAATAAATAATACTTAATTTACTATGAATTTTTGAGCATGAATTGTGCATTACAGATCAATAAGCCCTAGATTTTAAAGGGTGAAATAATGATGGAGGGTGACAGAAGAAGTTTGGACAGAATGGGTTTTTATCGATTCCACCTGAGGAGGAGGAGAAAGAGGAGGTGGAGAAGGAGGAGGTGGTGGTAGATGAATATGTAATTTTTTCTGTGAATTGTCTGCTTCAGACAGTGATCTGACAGCACCATCATGGAAACATAAACACTGAGGCAGAGAAACATGACGGGTCCTGAAAACGTTCCTCAGCCTGAGGGCCAGGACACGCCCTCAACTCATCACACACTCATCAGTCTGTCAGGCGCATGACACACAGCTCTGAAGTTTAATTTGATGAGATAATGTGTGTATGGAGTTTTAGGGCTGTAAGCTGTAGCCACAGCAGCTCAATTCAATCTAAACAGTCTAAAGATTGCTGACTTTTTTACATCTGATCTACAGCCCCACCTGACCCAACGTGTTCCTCGGCTTAGATGTCCTGATATCTGGCCTTATAAGTAAATACATGACGTTTGTTTTTAAGTTATCATATGCAAGTGTTTCTGTTAGGGTTGCACCAATACTGATACCAGTATCGGTTATCGGGTCGATACTTGGTTAAAACACTCATACTCGTATTTGTAACTTTGTGTCAGATATTCTGTCCAGAAGCTATTAAAAATTTTTCAATAGGACGGCTAAGCAGTGTCAGCGATTTGGAAATATTTTAGTATACAAGACATATGCACTTCAATTCAATACCATGCAGCCCTCACAACACTCAGGTACCTCAAGGGATCAGAGAAGAGAAATTTCACACTCCACAGCACTTTAAGTCTTGCAACCGTTAACAAACACAAAAAACAAGGGCTAGGGAACCCAGCTATCCAGTGTAATTTACGTCAAACACATTAGGATACCCAGAACAACCAGTGCCCAGGTTGATTAAGGAGAAAGGAGGGGCTAAAGGACTAAACAATAAGAATACAAAGAAAGAAAAATTCAGAAAAAAAGAAATAAACCCTCGCTAGCCTGTAGCATACAAAGCAGTCTCACGTACAGTGTGACATTACACTCAATCTATATCATGCAGGCTAGAGAAAACATATCAAACAAAGAAAAAGTAAATAAATATACTGAGCAGCACCACATTAATATAGTACAGAGAACAGCCGCTAGCCACACAACATAGCCATATGGACCTGTCCCGGTATTAACAGCGTATGCCAGAAGTTAAGCTTGGAGTACGTCAGTCACAGCATGATCACAGCTAACAGCATTCACATGGGTAACACGCCGAGTTTGAAATAGTTCTGATGGCACCGGCTTCCCCATTCACTGGAGAAAAATAACAGCCCACCAGACACTGCTATGCCTGAGACTGCATGCTCACATGGATAGCCTGCTGCTACAAGGACCCCAGATGCCCTTATATGGTCCTAACTGCATGAGGTTTGGAGCCCTAGTCAATGCCCATCCTAAATCCCAATTAGCGATGCATGTAAGCCAAGGCTGAGGGAGAGAGAAAAAAAAAAAACAAGAGACAGCAAAATGGCTGTCCCCAGGCCCAAGTATGCCCCACAGGCTGCAATCCACCCCTCTAAATGAATCGGTGGCCCGACAATGCAGCACCACTAGACACGTTAGTCTTCACTGTCTGACTGCATTCCTTCCTCCATCCTTATGACAGCTGCCCAGGGGAGCCGGTAGGGGTTAGAATGCTGGCCTGCTGTAGTCCTAGATGAACATCTCAAAGTTTGGGTTGTGTTTCCTGCTGTAACATCAACCTCACCAGGGCCCCAGGGGGGAGGCGAGCCAGAGGTTTCCTGATCATCCACTGTATCATTGTGCCTCAGATTACGCTGGTTTGCCATATCAGTTGACATCCGCTGGACATGCTCCTTTGTCAATCTCACACTCAGTTCATGTTGTTGTATCCACTCTTCCAGGGTGCCAATGCCCTGGGTCTCCATCCCAGTTCTGAGCAGGAAATCCACTGGCAACCTTGGATGGTGCCCAAACATGAGGTAATATGGGGTATGACCAGTTGTCTGATGTGGTGTATTATTATATGCAAAGGTCAGCTGGGGTAAGGGGCCGGTGTCCCTTTTTGGTGGATGGCAGGGTACGTAATAGGTCGTGTAAGGCGCAGTTGAATCGTGTGCACTGTCCGTTACCTTGCGTATGGTAGGGCGGCGTCCTACTCTTCTGAATGTTATAAAGCTGGCACAACTGTTGGATCAACACACTCTCAAAGTTTCGCCCCTGGTCTGAGTGGATTCGTGCTGGGGGGCCAAAATGATGAAACCACTGTTGGACCAAAATTCGGTCCACGGTGGAAGCCCTTTGGTCTCGGGTGGGAATTGCTTGGGAATATTTAGTAAAAACATATGTGAAAATCAAAACATTCTCTTGGCCATCACTGGCAGGCTCCAGGACAGTAAAGTTAATAGCCAGGATCTCATTAGGCCGGGCTGCCTGTAACGTCCCACAGTAAGCACGAACCTTGGCCTGGACAGCCTTCCCCAGTATGCACCATTGACACTGCTGACATCAGCGCTCAACATATCTTGCCATATTTGGCCAAAAGCATTGGCTCCGAATGAGTTGGAGAGTTCTCTCAGTGCCCTGATGCCCTTGGTGGTCGTGGACACTACGCAGGGCCTCATCTTGCAAACACTGGGGAAGCAGCAGTTGGAGCGTCTCTGGGGCATGGACAAGTCGATATAATACCTCTCCCTGCTGGGTGAGATGGTCCCATTGGCGCAATAATGCTGTACTGGAGCTGGATAATGACTCCTGCTCCTCTGCCCGTGGACGTCGTCCCTCCTGATGGAACTTATGGACTGGGCCAATAACAGGATCTGCCTCCTGTAGCAGATCTTGAGGCGTTCGGCCAGGTAATGCCATAACTTCTCCAAACTGAACCTCAGTACTAGATGGTTGACAGGTAGCAGCCAAGGGCCACAACAATGGGACCTTGGTCCCACCAATAAACCGCTCCAAGTACTGCCGGGACAACGCATCCGTATTCCCATTACTACTCCCTGGGTGATACTTAATAGAAAGGCTAAAAGAAGCCAGCTGAGCAGCCCACCATTGTTTGATCGCCCCAAAATTGGCAGTCTGCAGGTAGCTAAGAGGATTGTCCTCTCTTGCCGTGGTCCACTGAGCTTTCCCACCAGGTGGTGCAAAGGGGCTGAGATCTTATAATGACAGTAGTAACTTGTGAAGCCAAGAAATGACCGCAATTCTGCTAGGTGGCCTGGTTGCTTCCACTCCTTAACTACTTCTATTTTTGCTGGATCAGTGGCCACTCCTTCAGCAGAGACCACGTGCCCTAGATAGTTCACTTGGGCTGAAAGAACTGACACTCTGACAACTTGACCATCAAGTTCTGCTTCTGTAGCTGAGCAAACACTTCCTCTAAGCGTCCCAGATGATGTTAGATGGTTGCAGAGAAGACAATAACATAATCAAGTTACAGGAGTACAGACTGGTAACGCTGATCCCCAAAAATGCGCTCCATCAGGCTCTGGAATGTGCCAGGAGCATTACATAAGCCAAATGGCATTCTTTTAATTTCAAAAATGCCAAATGGAGTGCAAAAAGCCGTCTTTGACTTGTCAGCTTCTGCAACTGGAACCTTGTTATACCTGCTAGCAAGATCCAAGGTGAAAAACCACCTTACTCCATAGAGCGCATGTAAATATTCATCTATCCTGAGAAGCGGGTAAGCATCACGCTGGGTTTTAGAATTCAGCTGTCGATCTTTCTTTGTCACCAGAACAATAGGTGAAGAGTTACGGCTACAAATTTCCCTTATAACTTGGCTCTCCGGTAGCTGTTAGATGTGATCTTTAACTGTCTCATACTGAGAAGGTGGGACTTGTCTGTAAGACTGGCGGACTGGAACATCATCAACAAGGGCAATCTCATGGGCAATCAAGGAGATATACCCCAAATCCCCATTGCACCTAGAAAAGATACCCTCATACTTTGCAAAGAGGGCCTTGGCCTGTGACACTTGTGGTGTTAGTCCCTCAAAACCAGGGAGGGAAGGGAGGTGAACATCAGAGTCAGGAGTAACTTCCTGAGTAGAGATGAAAGCACAACACTCTTCCAATACCGGCTCAATAACAATGGACCTTGTTCCCACAGGGGCCGCGCTAACAACCTGAACAGTCCCGATAGTAAGGCACGGGGAAAGCCATACTTCAGAACAAACCATGTTGACCACAGGGGCGTGCAGGAGGCCCTTCTTTGCCAAAAGAAGCATTGGAGACACAAGAAAACCTTCAGGCAATTGTCCATCATCAATACGTAATGGTTCAAATAAGAACTCAATGGTCTCTAGTTGGGGACATGTGGCCGGGACCATTGAAAGAATACCAGGCCCAAGGCAAACTGGGGCCTTCCCTTGGACCCTCACTTTAAAAGGCTGGGAAGCATGAAGGACAGCTTGAATCTTCTTGCAGTGCCGCAGAACCCGTTGGGCTCCCGGGCCTACCGACTCAAATGGGGGGGGGGGGGGGTGGAAGAGCCCCAAGAAAATTCAAAAATAAGATGCCTGGTGTTACGGACGTATGACCTTGGAGGATGACATTGCTTGGATCCCTGACTACCAATACCCCTCTCCCTACAATATGCTGCCCCAGAACAATCACATCTAACTCCACATACCCTATATAAGGTATATCTAACACGTTGAAGCCCAAACACTTACAATCCTTCCTCTGTAGATGACTAACATGCTTATTTAAAAAATCTCTGTTACAGATGTGACCATAGAACCAGTATCAACTAAACATGGGACTACCACCCCCTCATCACCACAACACTGGGCATTATTCCACTAACTGACCCAGCGCGGATAAACATACAGAGCCAGTATCCTCCCCTCCCAGTGTATGACTCTACACACTGGGGGGTTCTAGTTTCCCAACTGGTCAGAAGTTCTACTGGCAAGGGGAACTGACTGACTGGTAGGGCCCTCAGTTATCAAATGAGAGATGGGCCTACTGTTTCTAAGAGGGGGAACAAACTGGCAATACTGAGCTATATGCCCTGTTTGATCACACTAAATACAAATAGGCTGACCATCAGATGTACGTTTAAAATGGCCTGCTCGGTAGGGCTGAGGGGCCTGTAGTTTGCCGTGAGGCTGCCCTAGGTGTTTAACCAGAAGGTCAAATTGGACTTGTTGTTTCAAAACTATCACTTTTAACTCTGGTATCTCCGACGTCTGAGCAACGGCGGATTCACACTGAGATGTATACATGGTCTCACTACTGCGCGAAGGAGCACAAAGACCTCGGTCCCAACTAGATTGCCCCCTTTCACCCATCAAGTGGCCTCATGTCTTATTTCTAACAATGACAGACCCTTGCTCGTACCAGTCTTTTAAGTTCCCTATTCAGCGTATGATCTTGAACATTTTCACAAAATTGGTCTCTTACTATGTCAGAGTTGGTAATAGAACTCGCTTTGGACTGTTTTACTCTGTCCATAAGTTCCATAAGAGCTTGGGAGAACTCAAATAGGGACTCATGTTTTCTTTGTTTTTGGTCAAAGAACCATTGCTGCCAATACAAATATGACTTGGACCATCCATATACCACTTTTAAAACAGTTATTATTTGCTCATGATTTTCCCTGACCGAAGAGGGTCGATATTTGAACGGGCTTCACCCTCTAAACGGTCATACAAAAACAATGCTTATCCAAATCAGACATGTACATTAACCTTATACAGTTTTCTACTTCTTCAATCCACTCTTCAACTGAAAGAGACCCTGCAGAAGCAGAGCCTGAAAACTTAGGGCACCGCCTCTCTCAGGGTAGATACATAGTCTGTTCCCTTCGCACTGGCTGGGAGTCAATCCCACTCACAGTACGTCTTTGTGCAAGTCTCTCATTCTCAGCTTGAAGTTGAGCCACCCATTCCTGTAGTTGTTGCAAAGTCGCAGCAGACATACACAGACAACTCCTGTACACACACAGGTGCTGCTCAAAAACTAAGCCACCAAGAATAATTAAAGAAGAAAGAAAAAGAAAAAAAATGCTATATTTAAATCCTGCCAACTTACGCCAATTTGTGGCATTCCTTAATGTATTCTGACTACGCCACCCCTTGCAATTCACTTCTACTGAAGGCGTCAGAGCAAAGGGACCAATGCTCCAATAAGATGTACGGACACAGGTTTAGAAAAATATAAAAATACAATCTTTATTAATAAATATTAATTGAATAGCTTAGTTGGTCATCACTTAATTAGGTCACTACGTAAATATAAGGAAGGGACAGCTCAATAAACACAAACAAAAGGAATAAAAGACAGAGAACAAATCACCAAGATATTTGTGTACAGTGGCCAATGGAGGGTGGCACACTAATGGAAAGCTAAGGCTTCTACACCACATGTAACTGTGCACACACACTTATCCCCATATGCACTTCAATTTAATACCATGCAGCCCTCACAACACTCAGGTACCTCAAGTGATAAGAGAAGAGAAATTTCACACTACACAGCACAGGTCTTGCAACCATTAACAAACACAAAAAACAAGGGCTAGGGAATCCAGCTCTCCAATGTAATTTACCTCAAACACATTAGGCTAATCTGAACAACCAGCGCCCTTGTTGATTAAGGATAAAGGAGGGGCTAAAGGACTAAACAATAAGAGTACAAAGAAAGAAAAATTCAGAAAAAAAGCAATAAACCCACTCTAGCCTCCAGCATACAGAGAAGTCTCATGTACAGTGTAACATTACATTCAATCTATATCATGCAGGCTATAGGAAAACAAAAATACATCATTCATACAGTACAGAGAACAGCAGCTAGCCAGGACCTGTCCCCGTATTAACAGCATATACCAGAAGTTAAGCTAGGAGTACATCAGTTGCAGCATGGTCACAGCTACCAGCATTCACGTGGGTTACACGCCGAGTTTGAAATAATTCTAACGGCGCTGGCTTCTCCATTCACTGGAGACAAAAAAACAGCCCACCACACACTGCTATGCTCGAGACTGCATGCTCACATGGGTAGCCTGCTGCTACAAGGACCCCAGATGCCCTTATATGGTCCTAACTGCTTGGGATTTGGAGCCCTAGTCAATGCCCATCCTAAATCCCAATTAGCGACGCACGTAAGCCAAGGCTGAGAGAGAGAGAAACTAAAAACAAGAGACAGCAAAATGGCTGTCCCCAGACACAAGTATGCCCCACAGGCTACTATTAGCTGTAAAATGTCACATGTCTGAAGGTAAACATCTTCTCTCAGTAGTTATGTGTTAAACTGCGTCTTCCAAAAGATAACGCACCCCTCTGAAAGCCATTTGTGCGTGTGTTTGTGTGTAGCCGTGACATCACAAGTGCACACATGTTCACTAAACTCATTAACTAGCCAGGAGCTGAGTGCCCCCACAATTACACCCCACCAGCACCTCACAGTGGGGGTATCTGTCGTGGGATGGGGTAGTAGGGTGGGGGTAGGTGTTCGGGCAGCTGGGCGGCTGACCACAAATAATGATCATTAAAGAGGCACTAATGTAGGAAATTGGAGGCCATTAACTTTTCTTTGTTTTGTTGCTTTTAAACCCCAGAGGATGAAAACCAGATTAACCTTTAGAGATTCACCTCTTTTTCAGTGTGTGTGTGTGTGTGGGGGGGGGGTTACAGAGAAAGAGAGAGAAACAGATGGAAAGAGAGAGTGTAGAGAGAGTGAAAGTAAAGAGTGAAGTGAGAGAGTAAAGTAAAGAGAGAGGGAGATAATGAAAAAGAAATAATTAGGTAAAGACAAAGTAAAAATAACGATTAAGAATTAAAGAAACAGAGTCAAGAGGGAGAGAAACGAGAGAAAATAGAGAGAATGTAAAGAAGAGTGACAGAGAAAGACAAATAATAGACAGAACGTTAAGAGGGAAGAGTAAAGAGGGAGAGTAAAGAGGGGAGAGAAAGTAAAGTAAAGAGAGAAAGTAGAGGTAAAGAGACAAATTGGAAAGAAAGGAACTAGGTAAACAAAGAGTAAAGAATGAGAGAAAATAAACAGGTAGAGAAATAGTGAAGAGAGAGAAGGCAATATGTACAGTGAGAGAGGTAAATCATGGGAGATAAGTTAAAGAGAAAGAGTAATGAGAGAGAAAATAAAGAGGTAAAGAATAAAGAGGAAGAATAATACCATTAAAGAGAGAGTAAAGAAAGAGAAGACAGAGGTAAAAGCAAGAGTAATGAAATAGAAAGTAAAGTGTTAAAGGAGTTAAGAGAGAAATTAAAGAGGTAAGGAAAGAGGGTAAAGGTTTAAAAAAAAAGTAAAGAGGGAGAATTAAGAGACAGAAATTAGAGAGAGAGAAAGAGAGTAAAGAGAGAGTGAAGATATAAAGATAGAGAGTATAGAGAGAGAAAGTAAGAGGTACAGAGAGAGAGTTTGTGTAGAGTTAAAGAGAATAAATGGAAATAGAGTAAAGTGGTACTGAGAGAATAAAGAGAGGGAGAAAGTAAAGAGGTAAATATGGCGAGAGTAAAGAGTTGAAGTGAGAGAGAGTAAAGAGAAATGGAGAGAGAAAGAAAAATAAAGCAATGAGGTAAAGGCAAAGTAAAGAGAAAGATTAAAGAAGTAAAGAGAGGGAGAGTAAACAGAGAATAACGAGAAAGTAGAGAGAACGAAAGAAGAGAGACAAAGAGGAGAAAAAAGTAAAGAGGTAAAGAGAGAAAGTAAAGAGAAAGTGAAGCGGCACAATAATGAGAAAGTAAAGAGGTAAAGAGAAAGTAAAGGAGCACAGTAATGAGAGAGAAAGTAAAGAGGTAAAGAGAAAGTGAAGAGGCACAGTATTGAGAGAGAAAGTAAAGAGGTAAAGAGAAAGTAAAGGAGCACAGTAATGAGAAAGAAAGTAAAGAGGTAAAAAGAAAGTGAAAAGGCACAAGAATGAGAGAAAGTAAAGAGGTAAAAAGAAAGTGAGGGAGCACAGTAATGAGAGAGAAAGTATAGTGGGAGAGAGTAAAGAGAAAAAGTAAAAAAGCTAAATAGAGAGAGTAATCAGAGAAGGAGTGAAGAGAAAATAAACATAAAAAGAGAGAAAATAAACAAGTAACAGAGATGAGAGGGAGAGTGGGAGAGAAAAAGAGGGAAATAGAGTGTAGATTAAGATACTTTGGGAAATGTAACATTAAAAAAATTCTGGTTCAGATATATTATTTGTGAATAAATCAAAATCATTTTAATAAATATACTGAATAAACAAATATAACAGCTTTGACCAAATTCTTAATTATTACTGTTTCAAAATAAAAGTTTATCATTAACAATATTAAATATATTTTTTATGAAAATGATTAGTGCTACACCTTTACTAGGGATGCTCCAATCAGGATATTTGCCACTGATAACAAGTACTGATTTTTTGTCTAGGTGATTGGCCGAGACCAATGCCAATCCTGATGCTTCAAGTTTATATAACCAATATGTAAACTCTCTGATCACCATTCACTTTTTTTGGGGAAGAAGTAGTACTGTAAATGTTGCCTTTGTTATATTTGTGTTATATGCCTGTTTGTGTGTGCTCGAGTTCTCTCCTGGTGTGTGAGTGCACGCGAGATATCTCATGTTGTGTGTGTGTGTGCGCAAGTTTTCTCCTGTTGTGTGTTTGCGCACGAGTTATATCTCTTGTTGTGTGTGTGTGTGCGTGTGTGTGTGCAAGTTCTCTCGTATTGTGTGTGTGCGGGAGTTCTCTCATGTTGTGTGTGTGTGTTCGTGAGTTCTCTCGTGTTTTGTGTGTGTGGGAGTTCTCTCGTGCTGTGTGTGCGCGTGTGCGGGAGTTCTCTCATGTTGTGTGTGTGAGGGAGTTCTCTCGTGTTGCGTGTGCGCGAGTTCTCTCGTGTTGTGTGTGTGAGGGAGTTTTCTCATGTTGTGTGTGTGCGGGAGTTCTCTCGTGCTGTGTGTGTGCGGGAGTTCTCTCGTGCTGTGTGTGTTCGTGCGCGGGAGTTCTCTTGTGTTGTGTGTGTGCGGGAGTTCTCTCGTGCTGTGTGTGTGCGGGAGTTCTCTTATGAGAGGCCCTACAGGACATTATCCATACTTGGTCTCGCACATACACAACTATAGTCTCTTACACACACTACTAC
>JBBKCR010138626.1:0-21583 GCA_037577295.1 Ladigesia roloffi | reverse complement strand
ACACACACACACACACACACACACACACACACACACACACACACACACACACACACATACACACACACACACACATGTACACACACTGTTCCTGTTATTCATGTTCTTCATTTGCAGCAGTTGATTTAATTTAAGCAGACAATTTTATAATGTTGGACTGGATGAATTATAAAATAAACACTTATTGGAAAAGTTTATTGTCCACAGGCAATATTGCAGTACAGTCAAGATAGGGATATCCTCCACTCAAGACCATTTATAACCAAGCCAAACTAGTATTAACACAAATAAATAAATCGATATAAAATCGAATCGATTTGGATCAAGAATCGAATTGGATCATGACCTTGTGAATCGGAATCGGATTGATTCAGGAAATCGGCAACAAAACCCAGACCTAATTGGCACCCTGTAAGTATAGAATCCACATTGTGTAACTAATCTTAAATTGGAATAAAGTTGAATAGAACTACACTGACTAATATTCACACTAATAATTCAATAATCCAGAGGACTCTACTCACTCCTGTTACTGGAATTCATTCTTGTTATATGAGTAACGGGACTGAAAGTAACAGGACTGAGTTTTTAGCTTAGAATTAGCAAAAACATGAAATATAGCTGCATGGTGGCTATACTAATAGCACGAGAACATCTACCAAAAATGTGTATTTTAAAAATAAACAGATAATATCTAATAATTAATTTAGGTAACAGAGATTGACCTCCGCAGTCATAGTTAAAATATGATAAAATACAGAAGAAATAAAAAGAGGGAACACACTTTTGGTCTACCCATGGCCTTCAGAACGTCCAACTGATGCAACTTCCTGTTGAAAATGTGACTTGTGGAATGTTCCAAATATTTCATATGGGGTAATGTGTTAGGGTAACAGGACTGAGTGATAACATAGGGACACAACTAAAATTTGTATTTTAACCTAAATATTATGTTTTTTTTTTCATGAAAAAAATTAGAGGGTGGGGACAACTAACAAATGCTATTTTTTCAGTGTTCTAGGTAAGTTTTATTAATGTTTTTAATTATATATCTTAAATTTGCAATTATGTCAATGTTCAAGACACTGTGCTTGATAATAAAATGTATTTTACAGTTATTTTTTGTGCACATTTATATATGTAATTTCTTGGGGACGGCACCGATTCGGTGGAATTGCCCAAATTCATTTTACAACCTGAGAGGGATCTCCAAACAATGTTACTGCAGAGAAGATCTATCTATTTTTACACTGAGGAGAAAAAGAACAGGATTGAGCTAAATCATTTATGCATTTTGGCCATGTAGGATTGCAGATGTTACGCTTTTCTTTTGCTCTCTTGTCATGTTGCACTCTCTCTCATCTTGCTTTCCTCTGTGATTTTCACTTCATCAAAAGAAAAAAATAACTGAAAGAGAGACAAGTAAATAAACAATTTAAACACCCTCTAATAAAATTGTTAACTGTCTTCACACACACAAACATTTTTTTTCTGATAATCATGGACAATTTACACTGCTTTGGATTTTGCTCACATCAAGTACACTGATGAAACAGATTTGAAAAAAAATGAATTTGAATTTATTTCATCTCATGCAAATATAGACATTGCATTTATTATATAAAACTACACATGTATTCTAGGCTCATATATATCATGTAGCTAACATATAAGTAAAGTATATGTACTATATAAAGTATTGTATGAGTCATGCATGTAATGGTAAAATAATGCATTTGATGTTGTTTTGCTTTGTAAGGGTGTAACACTCCTCCATAAATTTTATAAACTACATTTTAAGCCAAAAACTTATCATGAATCTATTGTAAAGCAAGGCACAATGTAGCATATTCATAACCACTTTAACCACCAAAAGAAAACTCAAAATGACCTTATTAAAATGACCAGTATAATTATGTAGAAATGTAAAAAAATTGGTATGTTAAACTTGTTCTTTCAGTTTGAAAGCTTTAATGTGTATTATGTCTTTTCTGAAAGCCCATATAGTAACCATGTTTTAAATGTTTGGTACAGAGCATAGAAATGTATATTCCACACTTAGATTGAAGCCAAGACAGCATGTCATTAGCTTTGTAATCAAATTAGAAAGCAGTTATGGTGAGGCTTATAGCAGGATATTCAAGGACAATATAACCTTGTATGAGAGAATCAGGCATTAGAAACATAATACAAATTTGCCCTGAGAGTGGGCTAATAGCCAGTCAACAAATCTGGGAGAGCTGGAAATTGTTGCTGGAGAAAGCAAATTATGGAAAGATGATTGGATAATGGGTTTATTCATTAGGCAGATTTACAGCTGCTTGATGACAGCTGGATATTTAAGTTCATTAATTTCTAAAGAAACAAAAGTAATTGCAGATGAAATTTTTACTAGGTTTTCATTAAATATCAGGATTTGTTTATGGGCTAAACATGTTATGAGTTGCAAAAATGCCAAGTGAATTTCCTCAAGCATGCAGGATATTATTCTGATGTGGCTGGTAAAAAGAGATCCTGAGGCCTTGTTATGAGAGTAATTTTTCCAGGGATTGAGGTCAGTGTGGAATCAATTCCTACAAGCAGATAAGAAGCCATGGGTGCTTCTCCTCAGGAGATATAGAAATGATAAACCAAACCAACTGGCTGTTTCATCCACTCCTTAGGCAGCCAGAGCAATCAGTATACTAACCAGGTCTTACTGTTCTCCTCGTAGGCACAAAGCCATTGTGAATCCCATGGACATCCAGACCTCCAGTGCAGTGTTTTGGACCTGTCTGAAGGCCATCTCTATCTGGATCATCTCAGTGCTGCTGGCGGTGCCTGAAGCCATCTTCTCCCAGGTGGTCCACATATCTGTCAAGAACTCCAGCTTCACGGCCTGCATGCCCTACCCACAGTCCGATGAGATGCATCCCAAAATTCACTCTGTCATGATCTTCCTGGTCTATTTTCTCGTCCCCATGTGCATCATCTCTGTCTACTACTATCACATTGCCAGAACACTAATAAAAAGTGCACACGACATGCCTGGTGAGGTCAGTGAGCACTCCAAAAGACAGGTAAGACGCTAATGCCTTTTAGATCTTCTCAAATTCGTGAGCTTCTTTTTCCACAATAAAATCCTTTTGAAGGAACTTTTTATTAGATCCCACATTTTCCCCACTAATGATACACTACTAGGGGTGGAAATGGCCAGGTTTATGGGGATAACCCAACCCTTTTCTTTATTGTTATCATCAAAAATACCTACTAAATATTACAATTAACCAGTAACTGTATAAACCAAATGGATTTTCTGCACTCAGAAGGTAAATATAATGTAAGAACTATCTCAGAAAAAAACACACAAAAGCCAAAAAATGCTGCTTACACAAAGTACACTAGACATTCAAATAATATTACTAGACATTCAAATAAAACCTGAGAGTGAACAACCACACTTACTATATAGATTGTGGGTTTTCTTAGCCTCTCTTACTGCACTTTTGAACACATGGAAATGCTGCTGCTAAATGCATTACATTGAATTAGCCTGAGCAGGTAGACCATGTTACACCATGAATTAACAATGGCTGATCAGGCTGTAGGCAAGACTCTGGGCTGGTTCAACACCTTGTCAACTTATATGGTGTGGAATATCTTTATTCTTTAAATTTTTTTATATCAAGATTTCAAAATCAGAGCTTAAATGGATATTTCAACCCTGGAATGCAATACCAATGCATTCTTGTTCATCTCTCACACCCAAATACCACATACTATAATATGCTGTTATTGAAAAATGAGAGTTAGGAGTTGCCAATATAATTAAGTCTTTATTAATGTGAAAAATGTCTTGCCAAGATACCATCTTAGTATAATCTGCTTCCAGCATGGGCTTTGGTGTCATATTTGACAGAAGAGAAAGCTATTTAGTTGTAATATATATTTCCTTTGTCATAGTCCTACTACTACCACTACTACATTGTGTCACAATTATAAAAAAAAAGATTATATAAAACAGATTAATTGTTACTAAACCTGCAGCTTTGAAGACTAAAAGATAAATTGTGTTTTCGATGTGTCTTTAAACCGTAAATGCATGCTGTAAGTCAATTTGCTAATAGTGTACTGTGTTTTCAGGCAAATCGGTGCATTGATTTGTCTAGCAGCTGAAGTGGGGAAGTGGAAGAGAAAACTGGTGGGACTGCATATAGTTTAGGAGAGTACAAATAATGATCATGAGGTTAAAAACATCTCTGTATGAAAGCTATAAAGATGTTGCTAGAATATAGTGCTCCCATATGTTAGACAAACAGTCTGCCCACATTTCTGTAAACACTCTAAAACATGCTGACTATGTTTCTAGATACTAAGCAGACGAAGATATGAAGTTAAACAGTGCCTCACTTCTGAAGCTGAAATTAATTATATAAATACATTTTTCATCACATGTTTTTTCCTTAATTTTTGAATATTAAAATCCATATTCAGTTCAATTAACATTCATATTTTATCACTGAAATTTTTGACCATTGAATGTAAAAATATGTGGATATTTGCAAATCACCTACAGGTTAATTACTTAACACACAAGGCAGCATCTGCAATTTGCATACCTGTGGATTTATTCACTTCACACTCCTGTTTTTTCTATGCTCATGTGAATTCCTCTCATTCAGTACAATTTTGAATGTAATGACCAACAATCTAAAAAGATTTGATAACTGAAATAGGAAGGCAGTTATCACAACAAATACCAGAATTTGCATGTCCTGAAAGTGCCTTTGCAGTTATTTTTTCTAGTTTACCCTTAAATTATGCACAATTTATTCATTTTCTGAAGAAGCAGTTATTTTATTTGGAAATTTATTTCAGCTATTATGACCATCTTGACTGATTTCCATTAAAATGGCATAGAGCTTTATTCCATTTGTGGTCAATGCAATGCAAAGTAAGATAACTGGGAATAACAGTAATTACCTGAGTAATTATCTGAGCTCCAGAGGACTTCAGGAGCACTTGGATGAGCTAGCAAAAGCATGTTTGCAAAAGATGTGTGGAGAATCTTCATAAGACATAAAGACCTGTCACATAAAATAAAAGTTATTTATTATTGAGATAATCTAGAGGTCACACATCTCATTTGCAAAAATATTTATCTGAAAAACATCCATTTTATGGGATCTTTCAAAAAATTTATTGTGAAAGATTTTTTTTCCTCCAATGGGAAAGTCACATCAAACGACCTCATATTTACTGAAGAGAACATTTGGGTACAAAGCCACTGAATGAAGAAGCTATGGTAGATATCCATTGTGCATAATTCATAGGGGCATTTGTCAAATGTTCAGAGCTATACCAGTAGGTAACTAGAGAAATGCTGGGCAGAGCAAGATAACGTATTGCTCATAAAAATGACCCAGAAGTGATCACTGGAGCAATGCCATGAAGGACACCATTTATTTCCCTAAAAAACATCTGAACGATAGAACATCTAACTCTAAATAGAATACCCCAGCTCTAATCAGCCTGGGGCATCAATAGCTCTAAGTCTGGGGCATCAATAGCACACTTTGCTAGGAGAAAGGTCACTATACTGGTACAATTTTGATCATAAAAGGTACAAAGTGGAACCTCAAACAAACAGAAGTTGTTTTAGGATGTATTCACCTTAGGCAATCCATGCTAAGTCAGAGTATATCTGACCCTCAAAATCTAGTTTGTTTGACTTGTGTGACTGCTCCACTAAATAAATATGACAGCAAAGGTGTGAAACTGCAGTGGTACAGTGTTTACAGGATATCACTAGAATTCCAAGGTATTTGGTGTAACTGTTGCTTATTTTATATTCATGGATACTAATTGAACATTTCAAATATTGTGAAACTGAATGAAGGGGCATGTTACTATGCAAAAAATTAAATATGGTGAAATGTTTTGGGTGCCTAATCATTACACCACCAGGGACTTTAATGACTACATTAAAATACATAGACTTTAATATAGTGGATATAACTGCTTCCACTCTTCCTGGAAAGCTTTCCACAATATTTTGGTGCTTCTGTGGGGATGTGTGCTCATTCATTCTGTAGAGCATTTATGATGCCAGGCACTGATGTTTCACAAGATGGCCTGGCTTGCAATCTCTGTTCCATTTAATCCCAAAGGTGTTGGATGTGGTTCAGTTCAGGGCTCTGTGCAGCCAGTCATGTTCTGCCACAACAAATTAATCCATTCAATCTTTATGGGGCTTGTGCACTGGTGTACAGTGATGCTGGAATACAAAGGGCCCCCCGACAAGAAAGTCAGAGGAGGTGGCTCTTTTGGGTCTCCCGCTGGCATACTGCCGGGGTCCTCCACATGAGAGGAGGAAGCAGGGGTGGATCCCTTCGCGGAGCCAGCTGACAAAGGCATCAGCCATGAGGGCTCTTTGGTTCCTCCCTCACGAGCTGGGGATCCTCGGGCAAGAGGTGTCTGCGGCAATTACTCAGCTGCGGAAATTGGCGACCATGCTTCGAGCCTATGCCGCCCCACCAACTAACCTCGTCGCAGTGCCAAATCAAAGACCCCCAGCAACCGCGACAGAACTGGGGAGAAGCGGAGACAAGACTCGTCTCCAGCAGAAGTGGAGGAGAAGGCGAGAGTGGCCCCGCCGAAGAGCAGCGAGGCCGAGCCAGAAGTCGAGAAACATCTGAACCCCAGCAATGCGGACACTATAAACGTGAGCGCTGGACAAATCACTCTCCGGGCACTAAAGCCGGCCCCTAAGCGGTGGAACATGAGTTGGTCTTGGGAAAAGAGAACGCTCCTTCTGCTTGAAAGGCGAGGAGTGCTGCCACTCGGGGCTCTGAGGATGATCAACTTACCAACCCTCACCACCTGGGGCCTGTTTGTGAGGAAGTTGAGGATCCATCTGCAGATGGATGGTCCCAGGCCTAGGTCAGCCAGCTTCAAGGCAAGTTTTGAGGGAATGATTGTGTTGAATGCTGAGTTGTAATCGATGAAGAACATTCTTGCATATTTATTCCCCTTTTCCAGATGAGTAAGAGCAGTGTGTATTGCTAAGGCAATGGCATCCTTTGTGGCTCTGTTTGTGCGGTAGGCGATCTGAAGTGGGTCATATAGGGCCGGGCTTGGGGCCCAGTGAGGCCAGAGAAAAGGGTGCCTCCCACAACAAATACTCAGAGATGTGGAGACTGGCAGGGGAACAGGCCCAGAGGACCCCCCAGGACTGCTCTGGCCGTGCGGAGTGCCGACCAAGGAGGGAACCTGGGTCTGGCGGTCTGGGTGGGAGTCCAGGGGATGCGGCTGTGCTGCCACCACCCTGCCTCCACCTGAGTATATTGTGCATATTGTGTGTTATGTTTTTTCATTTTTGTTTTTGAGGGTGGATGGTACTCCCCTCCACCCCAGGAGGGGCGCTTTTAAAGGGGGGTACTGTCAGGTCAGAGGGTGACCCCTAGGAGGCACCCTTATCTCAGTTTGTGTGGTTATTGCTCCCTTGCTTTCTCTGCCCGATATAATGAGGTAATTAATAACACCTGCAGAGGAAATCAGGGAGTAACAGCGCTGACTATATATGTTGGTGTGTTTCAATCTTAAGTTGTGTGTTATTAGTTCAGAGTGTGTCATCCAATGTGTTGAGTCCTTGTATGTATGCACGTTGTAATAAACGGTGCGTTCAAAACTATGGATCTGTGTGGACTGACCTGCTTTCCTAGGGGACTCAGGGGAGGACATAACACTTATGACCATGTTTTCTCTTCTACTTCTCACATTGCAGACTCATATTCATTCAGGCACATTGCAAAGCAAGTGTTGAGGGGTGGGAAAATTTGTTAAATGATAAGATAACATAATAAGATGTAGTTGGAACAGTTTGTACTGGAATTAAAACAATTTTACATTTAGTTTATTGTTAATGTATCATTATTAACATTGTTATAAAGAAACTGCCACTTATTATTAGAATTGATAGAATATTTGTAAAAATCATACAAACGTTAAATTAGTTTAAGTTTTAAAATTATATTACATTCACATTACCATTTGTACATTTTCTTTAAAAACATTTTACAGATGTATATTTTTATAATTTAATAATATTATTATTGTTGTTATTATTAATATAATAAAATCACTTTCTGATTTGCATGAGGTAAGCAAACTTAGAATATGGAAAAACCCCATCAAAATACGTAAACTCCTGTTAAAAAACAACTTTTGTTGAAACCCCCAAAGTGATAGTTTAGTAACTTATTTTCGGAGAACATATAATCAGTTTAAATGCTTGTTCATATAAAAACTAGACCCATAATCTGGGGTTCTATTAGATTGTTTTAGAACAATGGATTTTATTGTGTTTTTAAAAGCATAGGCAACAACGCCTTAATTACAGTTAGTGCTAATCAATATTGCTCTATAATGATTAGGTTGAAAAAAATATATAATTCTGTAGTATTGTACACAGATACATAGATGTACAGATATTAACATAACTTGATCTTGATGAGTGAGAGAGGCTAAAGCTAGGTGACTGTGGTCATTTGTGATTCATTTTAGCACTGAGACAGCTGTCTAGGCGCATTCTCATGTTCTCTATTCTCTATATTTTTTACAGTTTGAAAGTTAATAATCCAGCTCTCCATGCCTCACTATAGTTACTGGTTTAGTCAGATTAGTATTAGGAATTGTTTTTGTTGTTTGTATTAAAATGGTTCTAATAAGTTTCATTATTTTAGGCACAATCACTTTGAGTGTTCAACCAAGGTATTGTTTCACCAAATATATTCCCATTCATGGAGTGGCCGTAGTGGAATGAACTAGGAGTATCCGTTACGGATAAAGCACTTTTGACAAATACGAGTATCATACGAGAAATACAAGTCAATATCTGTCCTCGGATTGAATAAAAATTCTGATTGGGTAGCTGACTGTGTCTGCGTGCAGTGCAGAGGCACCTGTCAGCGCACATGTGTCAGCGGGCGTGTAGCGCTTTAAGTAGCCCGTGTTAGATTTGTTTTCCAAGCCAGCACGTGTCCAGATTTAAAAAATATATATTTACATATTTGGCTATTCTGAGCAGGGGGGGGCATAAGGGGGGACCGGAGCTATTCCAGGGGAGCTCTCTCTCCCTCTCTCTCTCACCCTCTCTCTGCCGGTCATCTGAGTTTTCTTTTTACTTCACGCCCCGAGTGACACTTTCTTGCTGTATTTTATAAAAAATAATAAAGGTAGTTGTGTTATAAATAATATTACAAATTAAGCTACACACACACACATACCTGGTGTGGAAATGAATAAATAAAAATAAATCACAATGATCATAGAAACATTAAAATTAAAAACAGAGAGTTATGTTGAGATGAAAAATCATTACATTTTACCTCATAATTGCAACCGCATGTGTTGTATTCATTGTTGCAAAACTTGTTCTGTATATAGGTCGTTTGTTATCGTGATCAAAACCACTGATCTTAAGCTCAATGCTGATGCTGTCATGTAAATAATTTTCTAATCAGCAATAAATATAACACTTTCTGATGAATACATATCAATTGCATGCTTAAAATAACATACAGGTTAAAGCCCCGCCCATTTCAAAACAACTCGACCCACTTCCTGGTTAAACTCCACCCTTTTCCGGAATAGGCCCCGCCCAGTCAGAGTACAGATACAGATAATTCATCTGGTTAACAGATACAGATACAAATACAGATAATGCTGTACTCGCTCATCCCTAGAATTAACATAATTATTGCTGCTTGTTAAAAGCTGAAAATATAATGATACATTTTGAAATTAATTGATGAATTAAACTGATTTCAAACAATACTGCAAAATAATTCTGATTCTAGCTTAATTTTAAATATGAAATGAATGCGCGTCATTTATGACCCATGTGTGCAAATATAATATAGGTGCATATAAAGTGCCATACTTCAAGGAGTAACCATAAATGAATGAAAACAATGTGATGTTTGGAAATAAACTGAATAAGTGATGGAAACTTGGTATATTAAATGACAGAATGAATAATTTTTTTAAAATTATCTAAGAAACACTAATCCTTCAACAAAACTCCATATAAAATGAATGCGGGTCACTTGGGACACATGTTGTGGTTTAGAGGGATAGTGACAAAAATATATTTTTTTTTTTAATGTTTAGAGATATAAACAAGTTAATTGAGGAATTCATGGAGTGTTGGCTCATGAAAATGAGTTATTGCAGAGATGTAAAGCAAATTATATTTAGCCGGGTCCCTTGATACCCATGTTGTGCATTAAAGGGTTATTACATGCAGGAGATTATTTAACATGTACCAACTCAGTAGACACATGCTATACTGTCTAGTCTTCAGCACTTCAGTAGTCTGATTCTGCTTCACTAATCTGAATCTTATTCTGATTTCTCCACAATGAACAATAATCACACTGATATACATTTTACTGTCTTGTCTTAAAAGTAATCAAAATAATTGAATGATGTAGAAAATCTGAAAATCCACATTCTACTTTAAAAACACAGTCTCATTTAAAGACTCTTGTAAATAAATTGATTTGGATTTTTTTATCACATAAAATCACACTCACAAAAATTAGAAAAATACAATAAAATGTGATTCATGAAGCTAAAAAACATAACAGTAGAAAAGCAGCGTTTATTAATAAGGCTAAAGGTCATTTTGAATTGTGATCTAATCGATATTAAGAGTTCCAGTGGTCTTCAATTAAGTTCTTAAAACTAGCATTTACCTAGGTATTTCTGGATGGTGTTTACAATATGCCACAATTGAAGTGAAGTTATAGAATAACCACTTTTGCTTCCACAATGTAAAAGCAGTGTCTCATTATGAAGCACCTTCACATATTGTAAAATTAAAAATCCTCTTTAACTCTTCATTTCAAAAACTGGATGTCTAAATAATGTCCACTGAATTGCTCTTTAAATCTGTTTGTTTTAGGGTAACCCTTGAGTGTGGAAGAAAGAGTAAAACAGTATAATATAAAGCATAGGCCTTTCCTGAAATATTGGAGGTTCACTCTTACACTTTCCTCCATATTGCACTGAACTAATCTTGGTTGTGGTGTATTCTAGTAAAATTCTGGCTGCAAAATAAAAAATCAAGTGTTAATCTCTCCTTGTCTGACATGTATTTTTCCCCTTGTCTTTGTGAGATGGAAACAAGGAAGCGCCTGGCCAAGATCGTGCTGGTGTTTGTGGGCCTGTTCGCACTATGCTGGTTCCCGAACCATGTGCTGTACATGTACCGCTCTTTCAACTACAACAAGATTGACTCTTCACTTTCACACCTTATCATCACAATGCTGGTGCGTGTGCTCAGCTTCTCCAGCTCCTGTGTCAACCCCTTCGCCCTCTATCTGCTGAGTGAGAGCTTTCGCAGGCACTTCAATAGCCACCTGACCTGCCGGCAGCGCCGGTACCAAGAGCGCACCTCCAGCTACCTCCAGAGCACCTCAGGAATCCGCATGACCTCCATCAAGAAGAGCAACACAGCTGTGGTCAATGGTCAAAACCACAAACCCGGGAACTACATCTAGCTCTTAGGGGCTGGTAACTGGATATCCTTTTTGATCTGCATGCTTGTGGAAACTGGCATCAAGAGATGTAATATAATCTAAAATTCTACTCCCCAATCCTGTCAACTTTCAGAAATCCAATTTGCAGTCAAGACATAATTGGTGGCCAAGGTTTGCCAAGGTTTGCTTACAGTTACACTGCAGCTACAACTATCAAAAGCCTGGGCATCAATGCCATAATAATCTGAGAACAATAAAATGCTATAATGCATTCATAAACCTACACAGCTTGTAAACTCTCTGATGAGTTTGCAAAGACATATTTGTTACAATACATTTATATATCAGTAAGCTATATTTACATAGTACTTTATTACTATTCATGCTACATATAACTATAAAAGTATTGTTAAAACAAAACACAGCCTAACAAGCATGTGTTTAAATAAATAGAAAGATTTACAAGTCATAATATAGGCTGCTGAGACTGATTTACTATGGCACTGACAATATCACATACACATAATACGTCAAATTATCAAATTGTAAAGTGTAATGCATGAATTTATATAACTATGTATAGCCATGTATGTTATGCATTAGGAGTGTTTAGTGAAATATTATGAATATGCTTATTTATTCTTTAAGACAAAATATTCATAATGTTCTTGTTTTCATGTACAAGAGTAAGAGCTATTAGATTTGCATTGTTGTGTGATAACACTACATGGCATAATGAAATCTGTAAAAATGAATCAAAATTTATTTCCTTACTTAAAGCAAGGCCTGATATTTTAGCTAATGTAAGGGTCATAGAGTGTCACAAACCCCATAAGCAAGTCTCATTTTTCAATCTCATGTTTGTTCAGCGCAGCCACCAATTCATCAGAGTGCAGGAACATTGGTCGACTCATTTGCACATCTGGGATGTAGATTGTTACTATTGTCGTAGTCTATGGGCCCGATTTTCACGGTCAGTCGCGCATTGTCTGAAGTCAGAAGTGCAGTTGTCTTTGGGGGAGGGGCCAGTGCAAAGTGCTATTAGTGCCCATCAGAAAAATGAACAATGCGCCTGGCAATGCGCCTCGATCAGGGGAGGGGTTCCCAAAGCAACAATGATTTTCCCCGAACATTTTCTCGGTTCTTATTCCAAATAAATTATTTTATAGGGTCTAAAAGATGTGCTCTTTCTTGTGATTTAGTTTAAATACAATGAACTGCCCAAGTCGCTGTTACTTAGCCACAAACTCCTTGAAATAAGCATGCAGTGCATGATGGATGTAAAGACACGGCGTATAGGAGTTCAGCACCAAGAACAGCGGAGGGGGGCCTCTCACGCTAAGGGGGCTGAATCGGCAACAACCCCTCCGACGTCGAGGAAGCCTTTGTTCCATTAGATGCGAACAACAAGTGCAACTATCTTTAACAGGGTAAGGAAGACATGTAAACATATCTAACCAAAATATGAGCTGGTGATGTAGTTTCGTTTTTCTTGACAACCTAGCTTGAAACGTGTATTTATTTACCTATGTGTCCGGCACTATTGGTCAAATAGACTGTCAGTTACTTGTTATAATACTCGCAAAACTTAGTTGAGTGGAGAAATCACTGATAATTAATATGTATTTTAACAATAATCATGGTGTGATGTATGTAATAAAGTTTTCCCTCACATGACAACGTTTTTTAAATGTGCGCTGTTGCTCGCTCCTGCTTATGAAAGGAGCTGCGTGTGGGAGCATTGTCAACACTTCCACGTCCCAGGCGTCCATATTATGTGCAAATGACTACAGGCCAGGTTTTTTCTGGTCAGTGGCGCAATGACTTTCACTTCTCATAAAGTTGCAAATTGGCTCTGCGCCTCGCCACATCCCTTCTTTTCAGGGACACGCCCGACCCAGCGCAATGCCATCTGCTATAATGACAACGTACATTTCTGCCGGAAAAAATGAACGATGTGCTCGCACAAAATAGCAATGATGGGTTGCGCCAGTGACGAAAGCACGTTGCACTGTGTGCATTATTGGGCCCTATGTCATTCAAGCCTGTTGCAGAGGTGAGATGTTGCATAGGTGGAACTAATTATGTTATTTCTATTGTCTGTGCTCAAATGTCCTGCGGTATTAATTTCCTGTCTCATTACAAAGCAATATAGTTCTATAAGCTTTAGGATGTAGTTACTCATTTTTTTGAGTTTGTGGGAATTTAGACATGCATAAGCTTCCATGCTTGTTAGCTACCTAAACCCCCTAGTTCTTGTGCATAAATAAAGATACCAAACATGTCTTGACTGGCTATATTTGGACAGAGGAGAAAGCTCTGTAAACAAGAATTTCACTGAGATATTACTTTAAGCATTAGACACCTGGGTATTACAGAGATCCACAGTAACATTTAATGCAGCTTGACTCAATGTTTTGCCTGTTATTATAGATTTATGAACATCAGTACACAGGGACTGTTCAATATTTATAACATTAACGGTGCAGAGACATTTGCAAATGATTTGCTAGCTGCCCTGTACACACCTATATTGGCAGCAGTGATTTCCAAAGGCATTGATATATATCTACGTATGTAGTATATATTATACCATGTTTTATGATGTTCAACAGGAACACATAAACAATTTAAAACAAATGAAATGGGGTAAAATGTCATCAGCCAAGTTTAAAGAAGCCTTTATGACAATAGATGCTTGTTGGCACATTCCTGTATAACTGTTTATTTAGTTTATGTCACTTGACATGACAGGTTTATGTCATATAGCTTTATGAATTCCAGACGTCAATCAAGGTTTGCCAAGGCTTAATTGTTCTGAATTTAGCAGACACTTTGGAGGGGTATTTTTGTTGTAAATATTACATTGTTGTTCCTTCCTCAGCAATTGAATATCCTTGATTGCCTAAAACATCTAAAACATTAGAAAACTGACTTCACAGAGGAATCTTTAAAATATTTGCATAAGTCAATACTTCTAAATGAAGCTATTGTAGTATTTTGAAACAGTATGTAATGCAAATATTTTATTATAGAGATATTTACAGATTTCTTTACTATGGTGGTGAGAAGGTGTACAAAACAATATTACTATTTTATTTTGATACTTGAAACAAACAATGAAGCTATATGTGTCCTGTGAATGTTTATTGATAATGCTGATTTGAAAAAAGGGGTGAATTTGAAAAAGGTTTTACCTATTGTGTTTTGCAGACACCTCTACATTTTTATCGCAAAACATCTCAAAACTATTGGATAACAATGCCTAGGACAACAGGCAGAATATATTTATAATTATTTTATTCAACAACTTACTGTGAGTAAGTTCTTGGAGGTCTGGATTTTATCAGAGGATTTTTCTCTAGAACAACACATTTGAAATGACTAACGGGCATTGAATTATGCTGAAATTTACAACTGCCTAAAGCTTCCCTATCCCTCCTGCACCCAATCATAAATAGATGTTGTACTGAATATCATTCTCAACCAGAACTAATCCTTGTTTGCTGCAATGAAAAATGTATGTTCTGCCTCACTGTCTAGAGAATTCATAATTGTATTTTTCCAATAATGCGTCTTTATTTCTCAGTCCTAGCCTAGATCTGTCTAGAAGCCTCTGTATCTAGTCATGTCAAGTCCACTTAGGATATATATACATATATATCCTGTTTTTATATTGGAGTGTATCAAAATCTGCAAACATGTGCATAGGAATACAAAGCCAGTTAATATGCCAAACTGATATTCCATTGGCATGTGTTTGCTTATATGAGAGACAGCACACATAAAAAAGTGCAGCATAAATGAGAGAAGACATAGCTCAGTGATGTCCCAATGTCTTGCTTTCCTGAGTCAAAGTCACTTTATCTACTGGCTAATTTAAAATGATGGTGTTAACAGTCATACGCTGATACACAGAAGGATGACAGAACAGCCAGAGTGACTTTCTTTCTTGCCCTTCACCCCATGAAAGCTGACCTGTGTCTGTACTGACTGTAATTCAATTAACCATTACTTCTAATGATCAATCTAAGGAATGACTCTCTCTACCCCCGGTGACAACCTAGACACACACAGTTGGTGTGACAGTATCACAAGGGGGTGCCTATCATGTTCCACCCAGTTAATTGCTTCATGAGACTGTGAGCATGACAGAGTCCTTGTCTACTGCATACAGTTGATTAACATAGACAAAGATGTGCATTTTCCTATATTTTGAAATTACATAAGCCCAAATAACACCTTAACAAAAGCCAATATGCAGCTATGTTATCATTTGACTTAACTTCATTTTCCATTTTTGGTTCTTTATCAACACAGGACAATTACTTTTTATATACTCTCTTACTGACAACATAAATAATTGTGTTAAAAGCAGCAGTAGTAATGTCTAGTAAGGTATACAATAAATTGCACAGAAACTTTAGAGGAATAGCTTGTATAATTACATGTCAAATCTACAGGTCTATAATCTTTCTGATCTCACACTTGACATCTGAAGAACAAAATATTTAACATGTTTTATATCGCTAAACCAGATATTAAACCAGAGTCTTTTCATGAATGCGCTTAGACAGTTTAACAGTGTATTGTTTCATGACCTAATACTTTATAGGTTCCCACTGTTCTAGGCTGGTTCCTCTGCATGAGCTTATGCTATTATGGAAATGGTGGATTTTTTTTTTACTGAATCTGTTGTAAATAACACTATATATGCCATGCTTTTTGATGTGACTATAGGTAATGTTAAATGAACCAAACTATTCAACTGCTTTTATTTGTCATGCTTTATATTATTAGAAAATGAATGTAATTGTTGAATAATGTATTGTCATTTAATTCTAAAATATATTCGTTATTTATCCAAGAACCAGATGTTAATATGTCATGACAACTGAACATAGCAGACATGATCCAAATCCATATTTTACTTAAAATAAAATACATAGTTAAAATCATTTTTACTGAGGTTCTACAATCTTAAAAATAAAGGTTCCAAATGAGTTTTTGGAACCCACTGAAGATCCACCTTTGATCCCTTTAAGGTCTTATAAGAGACAATTATTTAAGATGATTCACCCCAAAGAACATCTCTGACACCGCATTGATGCAGTAAAAGAGATCTCCTCTCTGTAATTCTTACTACATGTGTCCTGTTAAGATTGAACAATATTTGTTGAATGAATTTTTTGTAATTTCTTGACAAATCAGCTGTAAAGAGCTTCAACCCTCAAAGCAGTCACTTCATACAAATGTTTTTTCACCTTCTCTGCTCAGCCAAAATATTTGTATCAAGAAAGATTTCCTTTGTTTGACTAAAATTTTAATGTTTATATATTTCATGTTTCTTCAAATATCTAGACTACAGAGAATAACCCTTATTTGTGCATTAATTACTTTGAAGATGGTGTACTGCATTGATGACCTTATTATTATAAATTTTATGGGTTACTATATTATTTTTTTACTTATATGTGGGGTTCTAAGCAAAGGAAAACTGCCACAGAAATTTCAAAATGTTCTGTAAAACAGCACAAACACATTTAATAAAGTGGTCTTGATAACATTTTCCTTGAACCATGCTTCATAACATTGATATAAACATGCTAGAAATTTGTCATTACAGATTTCATATAATGGCATGACAGGCTGTATTGTTTAATATGACAATGTTGTTACCCTTAATGGTAATTCTCATGACAACTGCTTTAGTGTTTGTTGTTATTGTACATAAATTGTCTTGGAATTAATTTTCGTAATAGCTGTCATGACAACTATTGGTAACGGTAACACTTTATGGAAAAAACTGTCCTGACATCTCAAAATTAAAGTCAAGTCAAGCAGAGCTTTTTTGTCATCATATGTAGATACAGTACACAGTGAGATGAAATATCATAAGAGCACATGACATGTCTATGGCCTGTTTATGTCATTGTTATGTGGCAAATTTATAATTACCAATTGCTTCTTGAGGAATAATCCATTCACTTTTTTATTAAGGAAATAAAAGGTCTATTGTATCACTCTAAAAAGCACTTGTAGGCAACAATACAAAAAACTAGGTTGCAGCCACAAAATGCAAGACCTTAGTAGTACTGTCCTATTAAAGATACTTGTTTTAGTGTACAATGCAAATCAAAATAGTACTGCCAAAACCACTTTATTTCATTAATGGGTCGGATCTGCCATGATATTAGTGATAGTAAGTGCTTGCAAGCAAAACTGTTTTGTAATTATGTAATAACCTGCAAGCTAAACTTCTCACAGATGGATGTCCTACCCTGATTTCAGTTTGTACCCTCTAATACAGCTAAATATTCACCTGCTGGAACTCAAGTGTTTTTCCTTCTGGGTTTCAGTTTATGGGTGGCTATGGGGCTTCAAACTCACAATCTCCTCTTGGAGTAAAACAACAAATAATTTCTGAGATTATGCTAAATATTTATGGAACTTTATTGATTTTGTGGTCATTTAAGCTTTGAGTAGTGAAGCTCTGGATGGAAGTAGTCCAGCACAGTTTGGTGGTCATCCTGCTCAAACATCTGATCTACACAGTGTACCAAACTGTGTTGGACCATGGCCTTGCACCATCATGGGTCTAAACAGTCATACCAATATCAGGAATATTTTACAGTTATCCATTAGTTGGAGCCCAGGGTGAGAAGATTTCTGGTGGGAAGAGTCCAAGCTGGTGTTAAAACTGAAAAAATATATTTATTTTGTTTAACTGAGATACTGAAAATATGAGTTTGTGGAATTTTTTACTTTTAAACTCAGAAGTATAAGGATATGGGTGAAGTCTAGTGTGCTAAGTTAACTCAACTAATGTTTCCTTATAATTTTCAGTCAAGATGACAGTTCTTTTTATTTACCACGATAACTCTTCAACCATCTTTGTACAAAGATATGTAAGCATCAAGAGCCTTTAAAAAACTGAAGTAGCTTTAAATCATTATTTGCCAATATACAGTGAATTGTTAAAGAAAAGACACCTTAAAACTCAAGAGTATGTAATCATAGTTGCCAGCTTAAATTGTAAATTAGTTCAATGGGAGGTAATAAATTGTTGTAAACAATAAAATGAAAAATGATGTTAATGTTAATGTATTATCAGATGTTTTATGTTCAATTAAATCCAAATTATAATATCACACTTTTCACAAGTCCATTAAACTTTGAAAGGCTCTTCACACACACACACACATACTACATTGACAAATGTAGTTCTACAAAGAAGCATGTATTAAAGGTTCTTTGAGGAACCAAAATGCTTATTCTATAGAAAAGCATTCCTGGATTGCAGCCTGGATTATGAACCACAGAGGTATAGACAAAGTGCATTTTCCCGCTTTTTCTTTACTTAGCTCAGTCTAGGCACATGAACATTTTCCATCATAACATGTTAGGTTGCATGAAATTCCTGTGCTACAACAGTAGACTAAACCATCATATTTCACTCGGGTTATATTTATTAATAATGATATGGGTAAATATGGATCTTTAACAATTTTTATGAATGTAAATATGCAGGCTGGTCTCCTTTCATTTCTTTGTCTCCAGTGAAAGGCCAACAATCCCAAAAACCTATCAGTGTTTCTACCAAGAAGCCTTTAATGTGATTTATGTATGTATAGCATTGGTGCAAAATATTGTTAAGTGTTGTAGATGCTTTTTACATAGTGCAAATGTTTATGATTATGATGCTGTTTTTGTATTGTTTAATTAGCTAGTGAATGTCAGTATAAAATATGTTTCATGTCAAATCACATGATTAATAAAAAGTTTAATAAAATCAGATGGCTATTTTTTCATGGTCGACTCATTTGCACATCTGGGATGTAGATTGTTACACACAACATGTGAAAGGTTCTGCTGTCCTGATTTGTTCAGAATTCAAACATATAAATTTTGGACTCATCTTTTAAATGTGGTGTGTACAGTAGGGTGCATGTAACAGTGTTGTCTTTAAACTGAGCACAGACACAAATCAAATGCACAATAAACAGATAATGTTTATGTGGCGGATGCAAGAAAAAGCCCTCTTGACTGATACTTTATCTCTGACTAGCAGATGGCAAAGCCACATTTATTCCTGTTTGCTCGCAAACTCCCTCCAGGCAGAGTGACTCTGGAAAATAGAAAACAAATATTTTTAGCTGACTTTTGAATAATAAATAGACAAACGGATGAGATTAAATATTTCACCAGGGCTTAGATGAGTGACTTTCAATTATATTGGTTAGCTTGTAGATCACGGCCCAGTTCCTTGAAAGCTTCTTATCGCTAAGTAGGTCTTAATTTCACCTTAACCTCTCTCTTAACTTCATGGGATGGTTCTTGAAGCGTTCACTAAATGTATCTTATGTACGTCCCACATTCGTAAGGTTGGTCCGGACCACACTTTTTTGACAAACATGCATGGCCCCCACCCCGAACACACGCACAACACGCGAGTTATATGTGTCCCCCCAATATGCTTGTGAAAAGGAAGGCTCCAAAACTATATTATGTGAACCAATGCCAAAGAGTCACCAATCTTTCAACAGATGGTTCATACGGAAGTGTGAAATGTGAAGAATCTTAAAGTTTAAAGAGCTTTTGTTTTTTGTAAAGATTATACAGCTAAATGTTTTTCCAAAAGAAGCATGTTCTAGCCAAAAACCATTAAAGAACTTTGAGAAATAAAAAGTGAAAAATTTATTTTGGACTTATTGTGAACTTTGGACTCCTGGCAGCCTGTCTATTGAGAACCTGTCTATTCTCCCCAACTCCCCAAGCACCAACATTGTCAGCCGATTCACACCTTCTCTCAGAAGAGGTCTCACACAAGGACCTTGCTAATCCAGATGACATGTGACAAAGTGAAATTCTCAAACTTTACAGATTTATTTGGTTCAAGTAGAGGGAAAATGGAAGTAAAAATAAAAAAATGAACATAACTGAACAAAGTACTGCATGCTGGGATTCCGATTATAGATCAAAGTGTATATAGCAATTGCTGACTAACAATCAATGTGGTTGTTTTTTATGAAGCAACTTTTACTCTCACTGACTGAAATTCTTGGTTATTTTTTAAATAGGTGAGTGAAATACATGCAGTAGCACATCCTACTAGCACTTTGACCCATGGATGAGTGTTTGGAGGCTGTCAGGGTGAGCTCAGAGATGTGTGATTGGATTAATTTATTGATTTCTTTTAAACTGATTTATTCAATGTATAATAATGATTACATTTATAACATGTTATTGTAGTTATTGTAGTTATTTTGTCCTTTAATAGTGAAATGTTGAATTTATTTCTGGCACTGATATCAACATGAATTTAATTTGCTTTCTATGTTGTGCTAGCTATCTTTATATGCTGAAATTTCAGGGGTATAAATTCTTGTAATCCTGTGGCAAATTTGTACGTTTTTGCACAATATACAAGCTACAGTTAATTGAACATTAATACACTACTCACAATAAGGATATTGTTAGAGATTTAGTGGATGTCATACCTACGCTGTTTGTTTCACTTCAGACATTTCTGGGACAGGGAGGCAATTGTATTGGGGTAATAGACACACCTAATTTAGTGTTTTCCATGTAATGGTCTCATTGTGTACAGGTGTGCCTTATTTTGGGGCCAATACCAAAAGCAAACCTTTTTCAATGTTGTATCAATTTCAACATTCTGTAGGTATTAAAAGCTGGTATTGTCAGTAAGTCACTCCAAGTTCATCATTCAAACTGCCATGAACACACTATGTCACTTAATGGACGAGCAGCGCCACCTGGCCTTGGCCTGCCTTCAGGTCAGTGGCAGTCAGATGTTGCTCGTGAACAACTCATCATTATTATATACATCAGTAGTATTTGCTAAGACATGCAACATTCTGTGTGCAATACTGGGTAATGCTCTTAATATCATGTGCAATACTGTTCTCCACATGGTTTTAATCAATGCATCAGGATCACAATATAATGTGCAATATAAACACTGTACTGTAGATGGTGTTACTAATGTAACATGTGCAATAACTATACATTGTTTGTATTCTTCTTCTTTCAGCAAA
>JBBKCR010138593.1:0-21588 GCA_037577295.1 Ladigesia roloffi | reverse complement strand
TATTATTATTATTATTATTATTATTATTATTGTTGTTGTTGTTGTTGTTGTTTTTGTTGTTGTTGTTGTTGTTGTTGTTGTTCACATCACATGGATAATGTTTCTAAAAATATGTTGTTTGAGCCTTCTTAATAGTCCATGGTTCTTCTGATATTCGTCCTCTTATACCTTGAGCTACTTCAAGCATGTTTAATAGATTCTTCTCACATGTCCAAAAACAAGATGGTTATCTGGTCTAGTATAAGGTTTGTCCAAAGACACAGCATAACATTTAAAAATCATTTTTAACTTCTTCATTCTTGTTCTGATGAGTCCCAAATGTGGCATATTTCTGTAACTTTTGTTGTTAATAGTGATGCAAGTAGAAAAAAGCTGGCTATTCATCTACACATTCACAATCAATGATGAAGTTAGTGGTCTCTGCCAGTGTCGTAAGTTGTCATATCTTTCTTGTGAGGACCACCAGATCTTTCTGATTTTCCTTTATGGGTGTAATTTCATCTATACTGATGCGCAGAGAGATATTGAAAACTGATCCACTGTGCCATGGACAGTGGCGGTTCTTCACATTTTGTACGCACCACACGTTTTATTGTAGTAATACTATGTCATTCCATAATCTGACATTTCTGGCCTTTCTAGATTCAAAGTCATCAATAATGGCATCATATGAGATATGCTCCCCTACTGAATGATTAATGCTTTTGACAGCAAGGCCAGTGAGCCGTTCCTGAGACATGGTTGACCTTAGGTATGTCTTGATTAACTTCAGTTTAGAAAAGCTCCTCTCTGCTTGAGCCACAGTCACTGGCAGTGTAAGTGCAATCCTGAGAGCAGTCCAAAAGTTGGGGTAGATCTCAGATAGATCCTTATCGTGCATGAAAGTTATAAGCTCAAGGAGGCTCATGGTTTTGGATGGCAGGTGAGGGAAGTTCTTGATTTTCTGCAAAAGCTCTCTACTGTCCAAATTGGGCACCTGACAGCTTTGGCCTTTTTCTCTACATCGCCGTGTTTACTAAGTAATTGGCAATCAACAGATTTCCCATCCCTCAACGCTGTCAATCACGACCAGAAGTCAGGACTAAACCAATTCACCTCCACATCATAATCGTTTTTTATTACCTATTTTTATTAGCCATTTCACACAATTAAATAAAAAAATTAAAATGTGCAAATTATTGGTATGTGTTTAAAATGTTTTAATGAAATGTGTGTTATTTGTAAAAAAGTCAGGTGTCACTGACATAGTTTAGCCCCCCTCCGTGTCTGCTTCATTTGGGAGAGGTGAACTGTACTCTGTACCCCCCCCCCGGCCCCTCATCCCCTTCTCTCTTAGCTCACTCAGCTTCTGTGCGGCTCCTTCAGCAGCAGGGGCGGCGCAGATATCATAGATAATAGAAAACCGCATAGCGGCACATATTTTTTTTCCCTCCAAGTTCGTGTGCCGCCCCCCACGTGCCATGAAAAAATGCCGCCCCGTGCGGCTGCCCCGTTTGTCCATGCCTACAACCGCCACTGGCCATGGGCTCTATGCACTAGGCTTGTTAACACTGAGCTGTTTGAAACTGTGAGAAACATATGACAAAATTTCACATGTCAGGTTTAAGCCTGAATGATCTTGGCACTTAACACAAAATTGTGTTCTTACGTCATATGCTGATGTGGCTGTGCAGTTACATTTGTTTAACCTAGCCAGATCAACGTAGTACAGCGGTGAAATCCCAAGCCCATGTTGCAATTTCTGAAAGTTCTAATCTGCACCTCAACAAAGAAGATTTATTTCTCGGGATTGGTGTCATGGGACATTGGAAGTATTCAAGTATTATGAAATAAGAACAGCATAAAGTATATATTATAAAGTGTAATAAGCTTTCAGTCACCAAACTGACAAAGAACTTCACATTTGTGGAGCTATTCCATTCTGGGCCAGTGTCCCAGACAAGAATTAAGCCTAGTCATGGACTGTATTTTGCTCGACAATTCTCCTTTTATAACACCTTGTAATCAGGGCCAATGCTTAATCCCTATCCAGGAAACTGGTCCTCTGTGTCTCAGGTGACTGGACGACATGTAGTGTTTGTGACTATCCACCAAACCCTCCAAATCTCAATTGAATTTTCAGAATTTTTCAAATCAAATCTCATCTCCACAGCAGAGAAGGAAAGACATTCTTGAACGGAAGCACGGATATGGGGCCCTGTTAGGGGATAGTAATATTATCTTAATAAAAGGGCAAAATTCCGCAAAATTCTAATCTTTCATGGGGCCCAAGATTTCTGGTGGCGCCCCTGGAGGTAGCACTTGATATCAGTCTCCAATTGAAAAGCCTTAAGGAACTTGGTCAAAAGCACGTCCAGCACGAATTCTCTTGGCTGAACCACATACCGTGTAGCTCCTACCAACACCTGACACTTAATACTGTGGGCAAGTGTCTGTGAGTGACAGGCATTTTTAAACTTGAGAAGAGCAATGGCATTCGTTCCATAAAAAAGACTTTCTCTCTAAAGATGGAGTGTAGTGAATTCCATCTACCCCTGTCATAGAACGTGAGTGCCTTTTTCAGTTTGTAATTCCTTGTAATCGTATTTTACATTTACTTAAGTTTATCTTAACTCTTATTATTAAGCTAAATATATAAGCTAAAATTACATCCACTTATAAAGTCTTTTTTTTTTTTCAAAAAGTGATTTAATAGCTCATTCATTCTTTCTAACCTTCTTCCTTTCTTTCTTTTCTTACTTTCTTACTTTCAGCTTCATAATTAAAACATAGGGCAAGATTAACCATGGTAGTCCACATCCCTTAAAATATAAATCTGCTGACAATGGTGCGAATGTCAATGTACCCCTATAAGTCAAGTTATTTGTGGACTGAGAGGAAATTTTTACTGTTATGTGAAAAATGAGTCACACAGTTCCTTCAGTACAGATCTAGGTTATTTTAACTTTATGAGTCTGGCTAAAAAAGACTGCATCAAACACTCGAAAGTTCACTTCTCAGGCAAAGTAGAACAAATATCAGCATGATAAAACTGAAATATTTACATGAGGTTGGTACAGTTTTGCAGAATATGTGAAAACACTGCCTGTTTTGAACTAATATGGGATGTATCATTATTTGAACAGAAACAAAGCTTTCACTGACACTGTACCTTCAAGCGTATACCTTCCATACCTTTGGTTCAGAACATAAGTGCACCATCCTCCATTCCACGTTTGTTATTTAACTGCATTCCTCAAACCTTATCCTAACCTTAAACAAACAAGCACATTGATCTTCATTGTTGAATAACAACTCCTCATTGGCCAAGGTGATGTTGGAATATCTAGGACTGTTCTAATGAAATATGACAATGACTGCCTGGAAAATAAAATCTGATTTCCCCACTTATTTTGAACTGGGGTTGAAATCCATGTAAATGTTGGATGCTTTCTCATTCCACTGACAGAAAATAGGTCTGGTATTGATTAACCCATTCTTCAGGATTACAATGCCTCCCAGCATTATGGTGGAAAATGAGAAAACTATGACAACAATCTTTCTTGCAAATCTGATCTGTCAACTGCTATTTGAAGAAGTTGCAAACAGCTCAGTGGAGAATTATTTTCCATTAGATGTAAAACACAAAATTTGTTGCAGAAAATTTGTTGAGTATTTCATTTTTCATCAGGACTTAATCTGAAGAAAAATGCCATGAATTATAATATTATAATTAACGAATTAATTACTTCTGAGGTATGTTTTATGAGTAGGGTTACAGGGCTTGTGGAGACCACAGTTAAAATAACTGGTTTCATGAGTGATAGCAATACATTCTTCTCTGACCACACTGCATCTGCCTCTCGCTCACACTAAAACTTGAATGTTCCCAATACAAGTCAATACAAGTGGGTAAAAGGGTCTGCCAAATGATGGCAGAGTCAAAATGGCTTTTCTTGTGGGGGTGTTCTTAGTATCCAATGGTCTGTACCTACCAGGGTCTCAGTGATGCACATGGGTCCAATACAACAAATGGGTTATAATAGCAAAAACAGTTGGCAAAGTTCATCTCGGCCATGGCAGAACATTTTGGAACACACAGTTTGTCACCATCTGCTATGCATGGGACTGTTTTGACCAGTCAGTGTGTGCCTATGCTGACACTTTTCTAGCATCAAAAGTGCTCACAAGTGGACCATGGAACAATTGAATAATGTAGCTTGTTGTGCTGAATCACATTTAATTGTATAACATGTGGATGTCCTTACCTCAGGAAGACATAGCCTCAGGATGCACTCTGGAAAATGTGTTGCTCTGGCAGTGTTGTGCTAGGGGTGCTGACATTCATGTGGATGGTATCACCAACCTAAATGATGCAGCATTCTCTCATGGCAGTGACCTTTTTCAGCATGATAATGTGCCTTTCCACTGTTCAGGAATGGTTTGAGGAACATGACAAAGAGTTGGCCTCCACATTTCCTAAACCACAGCCCAATCAAGCATCTGTAAGATGGGACAAGCTAGTCCAATCAATGCCGCCACCGTTTTGCAGTTTACTGGACATATATGAACTGCAGATTATGTCTTGATGAAAGAAAGATACACAGCATCCCTTAAGAGGTCCTGTGAAGCCCATACCTGTGAGTCAGAGTTAGTAAATAGAATGAGTTTCAGATGTATAATCATTACATCCAGCCAGATTGGATACACATTGCATAGATGGATGCAGTTAATCTTAGATTAGATTAGTTCAGACTGGTTTAGGTTTGCTCTGTAGAAAACCTGCATTTAATCTAGGAGATAATGCTGAGTCCAAGATTGCCAGATTAAGAACCTAAATTAGTAGACAAATCTTTAATACAAGCACGTATGTAAGATGATTTTTTATAAAAAGTAACATTTATGTAGCTGAACACCATCGGTTTTACCATTGACTGGAATGTGGAATTGAAACCATTATATAATTTTTTTTTTATGTCAGAATTTGGACAGTTTACAAGCTGGACAAGAACAGCCTGAAACCTACATGTCACAGGACCTCACGGTAATATATCTTACTTGGCTTGCAGTGGTTGATGCAATATTTACATATTCAAAAATGTCCATAAAATTAACATGCTGTTCCTGGAAATATACCACTCAGTCTGACCTTGAACATGTTGCCATGCCAAAGGGATTCAGTCAGCTGGTTTTAAAGGGTCAAACTTCATCAAGTGGCTTGCCTTTTCTGTGGGATTCTTCTTACTGGATGCCTATTTTGAAATAATTGATTTAAAAGACCATTATATGCAAAAGATTTGACTGTGCATTTAAAAAGTATGCATTATGCAAAGCCCCCTACCCTTTTATCATCAAGTAGCATGGTAGACATTCAATGAGGGAGTTTTCAATGAATTAAAAATGTATTTATATAGTGCTTTTTACAACCAGGTTGTCACAAATCAGCTTTAACAAAGTTAAACAAAGTTAAAGTTCCATCGCACCTTTCCTACAAGCCAAGGCTAGGTTTTGACACAACCTCAAATTATAATTTTTAGCTTTTATCTGCTGGCTCGCAGTCTTTCAAGTCCATATGTTTAGTGTGTCTCTCTGCATTCGTTGTGTCAAATCAGAGAGACAAAAGCTGGCACTTAGCTAGAGAAAAGCTGGCATTTAATTCATAATTGAAACAGACTCGTTTTTCACCCTCTTTGCAAAATCAAATATTTTAGTATATCAAACATTTAATGCTAGAAACAAAGGATTTTCTTCTTGTATAAATTGAACAAAAAATGGCCTGTTGGTTTGTAGCACTGCAGAAAACACTAGATTGATGCTTGTAGACAATTCAGACAATTCTTGTAGAAATTTATAGACAATTCAGTGTTAATCAGCCTTTGTTAAAGATAGCTGACTGGTTTATGCATGTAATGGAGGTATGGTCAACCTGCGGTGAAAAAGACAGAGCTATAATGATACCAAGATTTCTTATCTTCTTGGAAAAGTGATGACTGAGTTCTCCCAAAAAACTGTGAGGTCATGGCTTGGGGATGGTTGCCCTTTAATAGAGAAGCTCCGCAATGGTGGGTTTCAGCTTAAGGTGAGAAGAGAGTAAGAATGTTTGAAATACCAGTTGGGACCTGATCATCACTGTAGGGCACAGAGAGAATAAACCTGCACAAAAAATTAGAGGCAATCACATCCCCAAGAGAACCAGTATATGAAGAAAAGAACAGACCAAGCCCTGTGGAACACCAGTGGATGCAAACCACTGCCAGTTTGTGCCCAAGATCCCAAGGTTGGAAAGAGTTTCCAGGAGGATCTGATGGTTGATTGTGACAGGTTGGCTGATTTAGCAGGATGAAACCCTTCAGAGATATGTTTTCAGCATTAAACCCAGACTTGTGAGGGTCCTGAAGCCTGTTTTGAGATAAAAAGAAGTCAAGTTGATTATAAAGCGCACGTTTCAGTACTTTGGAAAGAAAAGAAAAAGAAGAGAGACTGGTCTGTAATTGTTGAAATCTGCAAAGTCCAGCAGGGCTTTCTTTAGAACTGACAACTTCAGACTTGAAGACAGATGGAACATGGCTCAGACATAAGGTGCACAGGCTCGGGGTGGGTTGGGTTTCAATTTTTGGGCCTGCCAGGTGGTGATGTAACCACCACGAACTATGAGGGGTCCCTGGAAGAGACTTCTGCATCGCCCGGGCTGGAGGGAAGACAGCCCGGCATCACGGACATTGGGAAGGCGACAGAGGATAGTACGGGGGTGTTGTCCTTGCCCCCGCCATCCCCCGCCCGCCCAGGTTAATGGTTTGGGTTGCGGACTGTAAAGGGGGTTTGGTGTTTTTTTTAGGTGGTTTTGTGCCGCCCCAGAGTGGCGTCATTGACATGGGGGTTCTGTTACGGTTCGGTCAGTGGTGACCTTTTCCCCACTGCTTTTTGGTTAATTTTCTCTTAGTTTAAAAGGACTCTTATTTTGACACCCCTGTTTTGTTGTGGTTCTGTGGTCAAGTGTCTGTGTTATGTTTGTGTTGTGTCTCACATGTCCGTGTCCGTGTAGCTTTGCGAACCATGTCATGTGTTAGTTCCACCTGTCTAGTATTTAGGTCTTGTTATGTCTTGTGAGGTTTGTGTATTTAAACCGGTTTGTTCCCATTCCTGCTCATGTGCCCATCACCTCACACTCCCATCTGTTCCTCGTCTTGTCTGTTCCTGTTTTGCCAGTTAGTTTGTTTTTGTGATTCCTGCCAGCCCCTGTGCTGAGTTTTCTTTACTTTGTTTTGTCTTTTTCTTAAATAAAAACTTAAAATGGATTCCCGGTTTCCCGTGAATATTCCAAGAGGTAAATCACAGTTGGGGCCTTGTGGCTTCAACTGTGACATATGTATTCAAAGTTTTATAAATGTAATTCATAGACAATACAACATTTAGTTTTTTTGGAACAAACTGATAGGAGACTCTTCTTAACTAAGCAATATTTTACAAATGAAGGAACACTGTTTTGATAGTAATAAATGTATGTGCATCAAATGAAAGATCTGAATCCAAAGTGACTACAAGATTTTTTATTCAAGACACTGAATAAGCTAAAGAAACCAGCAAATTCAAGCGTTAGACCTGACAGTTTCTAGCAGCTTTTGTAGAAGGAGACTAGAGTATAATCGCAGAGAGATCTGCTTGTCAAACTGGATTAAAAGATGCTAGACAAATTTTATTTGTGACTGCTGAATCAGGCAGCAAATTTGGAGAAATCTAATTTCTTGTACAATGATTTCCACATTATTGTTGAAAAATCCATTATGTTTTGGTCAATGAAGTCCCAAATAGTCAATTACTATAGATATATTTCTAATGAATTTTACAGCATAGATGCAGCAGACTGAGACTAGATAGGAAAAAGAATATGTATTCCTTTTAGTTATATCCGTTGCCCACCTTGCATTTTTCACCACACACACAAGAGAGAGAGAGAGAGTGAGAGCGTTTTGGGACATATGCATTCTGAGGTGGGTGTGGGGGGCTCATGTCTCCCAGCACTGTTTTCTTGTTAAGGAAGCATGTTGTTGTTAATTAAGGCAATCCTCCAGCATTCCCCGATGCAACTTTATTTTTAACTTGCTGTAATCTTTCAGGCGGTGGCATGAATAATTGCTGTGATTGATGGAGACAGAGCTGGGAATTGATCCAGGGGCCCAATCTGTTTCCATTATTCTGCTCCACTTCTGCCAGCCCACCACCCACCTCCCACCACGCCACACCATTACGGTCTCAGAGTGAAATATTTACAGGGATACCTCAAGCAATTGTATGCAGATTTGTTTTAGTGATTAATATTTAATAGAATACTAATTCAATGTTTATTTGATTAAAAATTTTTAACGTCTCATTACAGAGTTTTATGCTATAGATAATTTTTATAGCACTGTTATATGGTGTTTTTGAAATCACGTGTGCAATAACAATCATATCTACACTGCACTAAATACACTCTTTTAAAATGGATAGGTGGGCTGTTACATTAAGCACCCCTAGGAAAGGGTTTGGGAGGATTCCCTCCATCTCCGAAGATTAATTGTTTCCTTATTTTAACCTCATTATACACCGCAAGCCATTGACAATGCGCCGGGTATTTAAAGTGATTTAGAGTGTGAAGTCTGATTGGTTGATTGCATGCTACGCCCAAAACACACCCATGACTAATTTACTCATTTAAGATAATCCATTTGAACTATGCGCCAGGCGTGTGATACAATGTTATAATGAATATAAATATTATGTAATTTAATGGCTGCTATAAAAATCTTAAAATGGGCTGTAAGGGCTGCAATATATGTTGGATTTGCAGCTGAGCATTACATTTTAAATACATTTGTTTTGAAATCTATACATGAAACCATCTTTCTCCTGTGCCTTGAATCATTCTCCTTTGTCCCAAATGATAAAAATAAAAACGGTGAGTACAGTATGTAGTGTACAATATGCAACCCATCTTTATGACCATGACCCAAGAGGGAATACGAAAACATTAGAATATAGCTACAACAGAGCAAAAGTAGGACATATTTATTTAATGCTGCATAAAAATGATTATTAAACTTTTTTAGTTTGTTGTTAAGGCAGTCTGGCAGCACAATTGTAATACAAAATATACTTCCATGTATTATATATTATGTATTTACATTGTCAATTTTGTAAGTATTCTCTCAAAGTGCATACAGAGTAAGGTCAAACTCGCCTGTGGCACATACATTATTCCTTGTTAAAATGGCATTAAAAGCTGTGATTAAATCTAGGTGCAGAAAGAAGATCTTGAAGGAATAGATTGGCAGCAGTACAATGTTGCTTGCTACATCTCCAGCAAGGACATCTGAAGGTGAATTGAAAACGTATTAGACTTAATTGAGTTATAAAAAGAGATACAGTATACACACTCACACAGCAACTTGTATTTCAAAGCCTGGTTTGAAGGATTTGAATGTTATCTAGATAGGGTGGTAAAATACAGTCACCCCACCCTCCAAAATTAAGCTACTGTGTCAATGTTGCTTCATTTTTTCCAAGCTGATTGGTTTTGTATTGCTTATGTGTTTTATATCTGTTTAGGGCAGCGAAGCAATAGTGTTCCAGAACAATACCATTAGTATACTACTACTACTAGAATAACAACATATCTCTGAGATAACATGAGGGAGTACAGACATGGGAGAAAAATAAAGTGTGGCTGGAGAACACTATTCTCCTGTCTCTATGGACAACTGAATCAATAGAGAATAATTGTTACCTCCAATTTAAACTCTTCCTTTAGTTTATTGGTATAGACACCACAACGGGTTGCCATCATTGCAAGGAGCCATGAAAAATAGTATTCTATGAGGAATATTTGGGAAAGGCTTGATTGGATACTTGGATCTCAAATGTATTAGCTTTGATAAATAGGACCCTCAATCCCTCTGGCTCTCACGGTCATTTATCTTTTCTCTATCACTGTGACAAATGCTTCAAGCGTCCCACAAATTGCACTATATGTACATTACATTCCATTTGCCCTCCTGAGCTTTTTTGAGAAGGTCATTCAAACCACCACTCTACAAGATACAGAGGTCCATACACCCAATGGCCTTTCCGTTTTTAAGAGTCTTGAAATATTTCACACAACCTCTTAATACCTGCCACTTTTAGACGCACTGGACTATTTATTGCCATCTCAATGTAACAGTTTTTATGTCAAGGACATTTAAGAACAATTCTTTGTGCTGATAATGACCCTGTCTACACGTTTTTGTCCAGCACTATTCTGTCCAGCACTTTCGTTTTGCAGTCTCAGCTTTTTTAAATGCAGTTCTGCATAGCATGCGCACCTGGGCTTCAGGATGTTTAGACTACCATATCATGATGAAGATTCATACAAGTTCACAGCTGTGTGCTCTTTAGAGTTCTGCCCCAATAAGCCATGTGTTTTCTAAAATAATTTCAGGCACAGCCCTTAATTTTCTATTGATCTCTAAGGGAGAGTGACTACAATTTCCTTCTGTTATGTCTTTCCGTTCTTTTTTGTCAAAAATCACATTTCTTTCAAGTACCTGTTCAGTCTCCAGTGCCCACTAATCATGTCACCTATACACCTCTCATAACCCTCCCCAAACCCCCCCCACGCCATCATTATTCAACTATTCACTGCCTGTGGACTTTCCTGGCTTTATCTATTGTATTAAATAAACTATTCATTAACTTTAAACTTTCATCAAAAATGCAAGTTGAACAGTATAATCTTTTCAAAACCACATTCCCAGACCATATTATCAGGAAACTAATCAAGCTCAAATAGATTTCAATCAGGTGTTACTGTCCCATAGTTGATGCTTGGCATTTCTGCACGAGAATATTTTCTGAAACTTCGATTAAATTGAATTCAATTTTATTTAGATAGCACTTTTTACAACAAGATTGTCACAAAGCAGCTTTAGAGTGTCCAGGTCCGAGCACCTAATGAGTAAGCCGAAGGCGACAGAGGCGAGGAAAAACTTCACATGGTCACAGTGTTGAATGTATTTGAATATCTCTGGCAATATATTCTAGTTCCACCAAGACAAATGCTGCTCTTTTGCAGCTGAGTTGAAGATCTTTGCTGTCTGTCTGAATGGGAGTGTAGAGTAATTACCGTCTGTTAACTGCTGCTATTGCCAGAGGCTGAGCATGAATCTATTAAGTCTCTTAGTACTGACAGAATGTGATGGGTGCTGCATTCCTGCACAGCATGGAGTATGTCTCTGATTGCATATGGTGGGTGGATGGAGGTTGGCAAAACACAAAAATTTGCTTGAATTAATGATAAGACCTTAGATAGCATGGCTTTTTTTATGACAGTTGAAATCAGGCTTCTTAGGAACACAGGCAAATGTGACTGTAGTCACAGGAAAATTTTAGATCGAATAGCTAATCCATCTTTTTTTTATTGTATAAAGCTGAGATATATGTGTCACAGATGAAAGAAAGCTTGGTTGATTGGCTCTTGTTTGATTGTATAATACAGAGATGCGGCTGTCACTGAAAATACTCAACGAGGAGCTCTGCCTGCCTTTGCCTCATTAGTTTCAGTGCAAAAAGCCAAGACATAAATAACCCAGTTCTAAAATGTAGACCAAGCTCACAGATTATGCTTTGAACAGAGGGCTTTACTATGTTTGTTTATCCTTAATTTCCATTCTTTCACGGAGAAGCAATTTTGTTGAGGCTACATGTGGATCTTTTTTTCTGTGTTCATCATTTGACCTCTCCAACTTCATGCCCAGCCAATCCCTTTATGGAATTTAAAGCCCTTCACCCTTAGTTTTCATGCTTTATTCAGATGCATGCTTTCTAGGCACCAGAGATGAGGCTGTCAGGAGAAATATAAATTGTTAGTGGATTTCAGGGCTCTTGTCACCCTCAATAACCCACATTTATTTTACAAGAAATTGGCAAGAGCTGAAACTGGAGGCACACTGTGCAAGCAACGACTGAACAAATTCGCTTGCTGTATCTTGATGTGAGTAGGAAACAGAATCCATATCGTGCTCAAATCAGGCGTTTTCTGCCTAGTGTGCTATTTTTAGGTCTTCAGGGATTGTCACCCACAATCCACTTCCTCTTTCTGCTAGGTGGCTTGGAGGAAAACACTCCTTGACAAATAATGACATTCCTCTGAAAATTCCTTAAAATCAATTTACATAATTTATTTTTAGCATAAACCAATAAAAGAAATATGGCACAATGAATCATGTTCCCAGAGGAGCTTGGGAAAAAGGGAAAAAGGGAAATGAGCCAAACCATTGTGTTTTTGCCAATACGTCTCTTTTATCTCAACTTGAGAAATAACATCGGGTTCTTCTTAATTCTATGCCAACATATCTGTCAGTATCAACTGAGATCATGATCAGCATATGAAGCACATGGCATGATTTGTAGCTTGACTAAAAGTTGTTAACTTGGAAATGCAAATGAGAACTCATAACTCATTTTACTTCAATACATTTCAAGCATGGTATCAAGGAGAATTATTGTCTCTAAGCAAGTTTCGCACTGACAGACACGAATAGATAGTTTGGATGCACTATTAATATTTTCTACACTTTTTAATAGTGAAGACATCCAGGCTACAACATAATTCATGTGAAATTATATACATAAACATAAATATGTAAATTAAAAAAAAAATATATTACAGTATTTAAATATTATCCTCCTGTGACCTTGAGGAAGATTTACAGCCGCTGTAAAAAAAAAACCCTTAAAAAGGAAAAAAAAAGGTAAAATTATACAATTAAACTGTCTTACACACCAATTATGAATGTCCAAAAATTGGTTGTAATTATATTAAATGGTCATAGAAATGATTATTAATAAGATTTATTATATTAAATTATAAATTATTATTAAACAGATATAGAACAGTTAAAGGCTTCAGTCCAGGATATTTGAGAGACTGTGCGGGGTGTGGGAGGTTTACTTGAATTCGCTAAGCCCATAAACTACAGCGACCTGAATCAAGAATGTAGGTGTAAAATATTGATGAGATGTAGTGTTCTACCTGTCAAAACAAAAATAAAGAATGCCAGACTCTCTGCAACAACCATATGCTAATAAGTATACTGAAGTAATGTAGTTACACTTCTTGTTTGAAATTTGGTCAAATGGTAAAATACCTTTCTGAAATGATCATCACTATTGAATGTTGACTGTATTAATGTGTATGTCAGTGTGTATGTATTGAATTTAAAATACATATAATGGAGACATACAACACATTTATGATTAAATGCCTGGTGTTTCAAATGTGATACAAGAAAAAAAAAAACATGTCATTTTTTTCTGTAATCCCAAATTGATTCAATAAGCAGATAAATCCTGAAAACATCCTGAATTTTCTGACTGTTCATTCTTATAACAGGCTCTATAGGGATAATATTTCCTTATTACAAAAGTTAACATACTTTTAAAAAGGTTTAATGAGTAATTATTTTTAATTACCATTTATGTTAAAAAATAATACTTGAATTAAAGAGACTGTTTCTAGTTGGTAAAGATGTTGGCCTAATGGTTAAGATGTTGCCCAATGAAGGGTGTGGGTTTGATTAGCTTCACAGAGATTGGAAATTACTATCAGATGCTACATATTTGGCTTGTAAAATGTGCTTCAAAGGTAAAATTGGTAAATGAGCTGCTGGTCAATACACTGACCCTCTGAGACAGTTCTCTCCAAGAAATACAGTGAATGACTTTATTGGATTTTATCACTGATTATCCAAGAGTGATTTATGTCTGGGTTGGCCAGGTTGCTGTCCTATAAAATAAGATTTGTAACTATAATTTATCAACAGTTTCTAATTCCAACATACTATAAATCCAAACTGCTGAAAAAATAGGGTGAGAAGTAGATTTCCAGATTTCCCTTGGTAAAAGTACGATTTATTTGCTCAATCCAGGATCAGTCTTAAAAGTTGCACATTATTGCATAGAGGCGGGACAAAGACAAGAGAAATACAATACAAACTCTGCTGTTAATAGCTTGGAAGTTCATAAAGTTCGCCATAAGTTCTAGCTCAGTGTCTCTAAAATCTATTTAGTTCTTCTACCCAGAGATTTAATTAGATAGACCACTGTGCCATCTTGAATAAAATACTAGACACATTGGGAGACAGGTACTTCATATCAGGTCTGTTTCACAGATGTGGTACACCGCTGTGGCAATTAGTTCTGAATTAGCTCCTCTGGCATGCTGCGAAGGGAGCTCATCGCATGAATCACAAATAAATTCCATGTATAGCCACATTCTTCTGACCCACAGCTTAGCTTGTACATCATCTTCACTGGCTGCACATTTCTAGATTTATAGGCTGAGGGGCCCCACTCTGTTACTGTGACTAGAGCCATGTGTTATGATGACCTCGCCACTGGAGGAGTAGGTTTAAAATAGAAAGCTGGATTTCCACAGGGTAAGGTTCTATTAGGGTTGTTATGATATGGCTAATATGCTTCATTGCTTGTGTTACTTACTAGGACATCTGAGGAGCATTTTTCAAGCCAAAGCAGATTAAACACAGACTAAAGAGGAAGGTCCGTGGCATGTTGTGGGTTGATGAGGGTAGTCATTGCAACGATGCAAGCCACTCAAGTAGAAAGGTAAAGTGCTGTTCCAAACTGGTTACTTGCTGTAGTGGGAATAATTATACAATAAAAATGTAACGATGCTAGTAATACCTGATAAATTGGCCTAATTAAAAAATCGATGTAACTTTTTCGCAATATGTTGAAAATGTTTTCAGATAAGTCAACATTTATTTAATTGTTTAGATTTTTTAATTAGGATATTATTTTCCATTTATATTACTAAATTTACAACAATATACCCATATCTTTTCATTGCTCATTGCTTATCAGCAGCTCAGTGTAGATTTTTCTACAATATCCTGTGTACAAGATGTTAGTGTAGAGATGGCAAAAGTGTGGTTTTCTTGCAATATTTTTGTACACATGAGAAATGGCGGACATCCATTCTTTTCCAGAATGCACAGAATGCCAATCCACTTCCTCACTCATCTTGCGTGTTTCTCTTGTTTTACATTGTGTTCTCCTTAAAGCCCAGTCATTTTATTACTGTAAATCACAATTTTTCTCCATTTGTTTGGCTCATTTCTTGAAACCGAAATGACATTCTCAAAACAACGTGGTCAAATCTCTAAACTACCTTGCAATGGTTCACAACAAAATGGCATTTCTCATTGATTTCATCAAATTGCAAATGTCTTAGTACATGTCTCAAGTATCTCAGTTCATCTTTGCAAAAGGTTATGTACAAGTAGCCTGCAGTTTGCCCAATGAGACCACATTTAGCACTATTTGAACAAATAAATAAACCGTACTGTTAAGTTGATTCTCAGTCTAATGGCAGTTCTCTCCAAAACATGTCAGCATGATTTCATTCTGTAACTCATCATATGCACAATAGTCTGTTCAATTGTCAAAATAAGTCAAGAACATGATCAACATATAAACATTTCTTACATTGATGCCACTAATTGACAGTCAGGTGAAATTAGAACTTAGCTAAAGAAGGAGGAAGACAGGTGCTGAGTATGATTGTGAATGCTGCCAAACATGTGTATATAGAGCCAGGGCCAGAACAATTTGCAGTTTAAACATGAAGAGAACTTGCTAAGTAAATGAACAGCTTCCTGGTTGAGGAAGAGAAAGAGGAGGAGAAAGAAGAAGAATAGGAGGAGGAGGAATGAGGATATAATGTGCCTCACACAACAGTCTCCTCCAGTATCCAAACCTTTTTTCAGGGAAATCAGGTATGTACCCATTCAATGATGGAATTATTGTATAAAATCCCAGAAAATGAGAGAGGTCTTGAAGGGTGATCGTGTGGCTCAATGTGAATTTCCAGTGTGGCTCGTCAGGTCTCATCTGGTTCATTGAGTATCCAAGGATGTTTCTAGAGCTACTACCACCATACTGTCCTCTCCTCAGCCAGATTAAGAAGATTTTTCCTCTTGGAGGTAGAGAGTGTATGAATATTGAGCTCAAGACCAGAGTTCCCTGTTTCATTTAGGGTAGAGGACGTCACAGGGATCATTGTACGGGTGTTTCAGACAAAGGATAATATCCGATGTGAAGTGAACAAAATCTATGGACAAACAGAGAGCAGCATGTGGATGGCAGGAGGACAAGGATGGTGGCCAGGAGAGGAACGGTGATGACAGTGACCAGTGAAAGTGTTACTGTAGTTTAACTTTACTTACAGCACTGCAGGCTAGATATATTTTTTCTCTGGGTTTTTTGGGTAAACACCTCTCACACATAATAGTAATTAAGAATCAGAGCTCTGTTTTGGAGCAAAGGATGCCAACACTGGAAACAGAGTCAGAGCCAGAGTCGAGGAGGAGGATGGGGAGGATGAGGACAAGAAGGCTAAGGAAAAATTAGATCAAAGCCACTGTGGTTGACTATGTGGTCAACAATGATCTAACCATGAGGGGGCTGGGCAAAGAGTAGAGACAAATTTGAGCAGGTGCACTGTAGCATCCATCATCCAGACGTTCTGAAACAAAAATAGGTAAGAAAATTCACAGTATTCAAGGAGTACAATACTGTAGTACACTCCTGCCTGTGGACTGTTCTGTTTCAATATTTGGGAAATGTATTATAATTTGTATTCCTACACATTTTGCCTATTCACAGTTTACACAGTACACACAAATACACAAATACACAGTACTACATATATTTTACTGCATTTTTCCAACAACAATAATGTACACAGTGTTCATCCCAACCAGCACAAAGTTGCAGATACTGTGGTCTACTTTTACAAACAGAAGAATTTACTGAAAACAGTTATATAAAGAGTACAGTAAGATTACTTACCTATTTTAGATTCAGAACGTCTGGATGATGGATGCTAGAGTGCACTAGAGCCCTGCATTGGGATTGGGATCCCGCGGGTCCCACGGGACCAAACGCAAATCTCACGAGATTGGGCGGGTTTAAGGTTGCTGTGGGCAGGAGCGGGCGGGAGTGACAGAGAGCGCGGGCAGGAGCAGAATCGTCAGAAATTCAGAGGGAACGGGTGGGAGTGGGATTTTAAAAATAGTCCTGCTCAGGACTCTAGAGTGTGTCTCAAACTGGCTGTACTCTTTACTCAGTCCTCCTCATGGTTAGATCAGTGCTGACCACATGGTCAACCACAGTGGCTTTGATCTAATTGTTCCTTTGCCTTCTAGTCCTCATCCTCCCCGTCGTCCTCTACTCTGGCTCTGACTCAGATTCCAGTGTTGGCATCCTTTGCTCCAAAACAGAAGAGCTCACCTGTTGCCCTTTTATAAAGCTCTGATTCCTAATTGCTATTATGTGTGAGAGGTGTTTACCCATGTGATGAGTTAGTATGCAAAGTAGGGCAAATGACTTTACAATTTTGAATGGTGTGTTTCTTGTGAAAACAATAGATTTTCTTCATGAAAATTGTGCCTAATCCAGAGAATTATGTGTGGTGTTTTGAAAAATGTGTGTTTTAAAACTGCAATTTGAGTGTAAAGCAGGAATTGTGCTTGTAGTTTAGCAGAATTGGTTCCCTGGGTTGGTGCATCAGTTACATGTTGTAGTCATTGTGTCTGAAGTACAAGTAATTATGTGTAAACAACTAAGAAAAACTGTAATGTTAGGACCACTCCTTTTCCTTTTATCATAAAGCCTTTATGTTCAATGTAACACTACATACAGTACATAGGCCTACATACATGCATCGTAAAATATTTCAGAATATTGTTTGTATAGAAAACACACAAATAAAAATGTACTACATATATTTTACTGTATTTTTCCCACAAAAATAATGTACACAATGTTCATCCCAACCAGCACAAAGTTGCAGATACTATGGTCTGCATGTACAAACAGAAGAATTTACTGAATACTGTTACAAAGTAACAGTTGCTGCATCATCTCTGTGAATAGGCATACTGTGTAGCAATACAAATTATAATACATTTCCCAAATACTTGAAACAGTCTACAGAACAGTCCACAGGCAGTACTGTACTACAGTAATATACTCCTTGAGAACAGCGAGATTTCTTACCTATTTTTGTTTCAGAAAGTCAGGATGATGGATGCTACAGTGCACCTGCTCAAATTTGTCTGTACACTTTGCCCAGCCTCCCTAATAGTTAGATCATTGTTGACTACATGGTCAACCACAGTGGCTTTGATCTAATGGTTCCTTTGCTTTTCTTGTGCCCATCCTCCTCCTCTCCTCTTGCTCTGCCTCTGTTTCCAGTGTTGGCATACTTTGCTCCAAACAGAAGAGCTCACCTGTTGTCCTTTTTAAAGCTCTGATTCTTATATGAAATGATGTGTGATAGGTTTTTACCCATGTGATGAGTTAGTATGCAAAGTAGGGCAACTGATTTTACAATTTTGAAAGCTTCTAGTGAAAAAAATAGATTTTCTTAATGAAAATTGTACCTACTCCAGATAATTGTGTGTAGTGTTTTGATAAAATTGTGTATTACAGTTTTTCTCCATTGGTTTGGTTAATTTCTTAAACCGAAATTGCTTTCTTTAAAATATAAGCTAATTTGGCCAAACAGACACCAGATCCACTCGTCTTTGGTCCAGTCCCAGTCCGGTCTCCAGAACCTGCCATCGGCTGTCCAGTCCCCTAGGATCCTCGGCGTGTGAGTGCGGGGTGGGTTCAGTTCTCGCCCTTGACCTTAGTTCCAAGGATGGGATGGCCGGTGAGGTGGGGGGGGGGGGGGGTACTGTCACAGTTCCGGTCTGCGACCGCCAGGGGTCACTCCAAGACCACAGACCTGACCCTACACCTACCTTACCAGCGACCCAAGAGGTTGCATCTCTTCTCCCTGGAACTTTCTGTTGTACCTCTAACTCATGTCCATCACCTGTTACCAGATCTGTTTATTAGTTCTCTGCCACGATTGGTTTTCCGTTGTCCCCCTCACACTTTTTAAGTTCCCTCCTGTTCTATCAACCATTAGGTGAACATACTCATGGCTGTGCCTCCGTTTCACGTCCTGTTTCTACACGGCCCTCGAGCCGGTCCTCTGTGCAAATAACAATAAAGACTTATCTGATGGCACCACGTGGGTCCTTTCATCATTCCCGCCAGGGGACTCGTATGTATTACTTGACATGTGAGAGCAAAGTTAGTTAACTTGGCCAAAGATACTTATCAGATCGCATTGTGTGTCCAGCTGGCGTTTGTGTATTTTGTTACATTTTGCACCTCTGCATAAGCCAAGTGTTTGCTTTTTTTTCAGGAGACAGTGCAGATTTAGCACTGTCAAACCCTTTGTTGAAACTTCCATTAGTCCTTCAATAAACAGTGAACAGTAAAAGTTAAAGGAAAACACTTATAGGTAAAATGTGAAGAATTTGAACACTATAATACTTAAATATAAATGTCTTCAGGATCATTGCAGAAATTTCTCACATCACATGTACAAGCTAAGGCCTATAAACAGATTTGGTAGAATCAATACTGAAAGGGTGTTGATGGGCAGTGACTTTATAATATGGTTTAAGGTCTCTTAAGGGATCCCAGTGTGAAGTTACTGCTTTTGGTATTGGACTATGGGTATTTTTAAGTGATACTGCAATTGGCCTTTCTTTTGTATTGTGCCAACTTTCTTATTGAAGTACTTACTAACATCGTAACTGTGAAGACATTTTTGTGCATCATTTCCAAAGGTTAAAAGATTTTACTGAACTACAGAACTACAGCAGTGTTAATGTGAATGTAGTGCATTTTTATGGCGTAATTTACAAACGTTGGTTTTGTTTTAAATTACTTTTGTATCTTCTATTCATCCTACAGTTTTTACAAACTTTAAAATAGTTTCATATTTTAAAGACCATTTACTTGTTGAAAATTGTAACTTGTGAAATAATAAAAGTTTACTGTTCACAATTTTTTCACAATGTGAGATTATTTATTAAAAGGATGACAAAAGCTGGTTAGAGGGGTGGGGGGTGGGGGTGGGGGGGATTTTTGCTTGGGGCCCCAACAGACCCTAGGATCACTTCTGGGTGTGGGTGTCTGTGTGTGTGTATGCCTTAGTTTTTTAATTACCCCTGCTACTTCTGCTGCACAACTAATAAGCTTGAGCTCCTAAAAGCCTCTGCACAACTATTGGTAGGGGGAGGAGGGTAGGCCATATCGCATTTGCCATGCCTGCAAGTGATGGAAAGTGCAGTTGAGCGAACTGCCACAAAGAGAGACAGAGAGAGAGAGTGAGAGAGGGAAAGAGAGAGAAAGTAAAGAGAGACAGTCAGCTGGGGTACCCAGCCCTTTCTCTTGCTCCTAATGGGAATCAATGATTGCATTGGTTATTTGTGGACCCGTATCCTGTGCGGTGAATATTTCCGCTGAAGCATTTTTCAAGGTCACAGTGGTGATCTGTGTGAGATTTTGGCTTATGGCCTCGTTTTGACACGTGTGTGGGATTTGTGTGCTCTGGGAAGCTATTGAAATGAAGATGTTGTGGCCATCAAGCCCAAGAATGAACAGCAATTACAATTTATAATAATTTGTCACATAAATGTGCTCATTGGACAGGGATGATTGATTGTCACTAAACTAAAGTTTCAAAGAGAGCCAAGCCTGTAGGCCGTCTGCTTAGTGATCATTCCAAATGCCAGCCAGTGGAACAAAATCTGTTGGCTCTGACGGAGCCTATGTTGAGCAGAGAATAGACTCTTTTTTTGTGCTTTGATTGCACATACCTCATATTAAAGAAATATCTCAAATAGTGAGGTGACAATTTTTCCAGGTATCACTGGCAGAAATGCTTATCTGAAAATGTTATGTTACCCCACACTCAAATGAAGCCTTGTTGTTTGACTGAGAGAAATGGTCCTTGGTTTGATTTGGACTCAGTATTTTGGTAGTCCAAATGATTTAATCAAGTGATTATGATTTATAAATCATTGCTAAATGGTATAAATCCAGGTCAGACAATAAAATAAAACAATATGAATAAAAAAACATATGAAGAATGATATTATTAATATCTAGCTGCACAAGAACCATTTTTAAATCAGAGATATAATAATACATGTGTATTATAGCTCTTTAAGCTCTATATAGATATATAATGCAACCATAAAAGGCCAGTTATTGCTTGTGCTGGTCCCAAGTCCGGATAAATGCAGAAGGTTGTGTCAGGGAAGGAATTCAACGTAAAACCTAAGTCAAATCAAACATGCGAATCACAAAGAGAAATCTCATACCGGATCGGTCGAGGCCCGGGTTAACAACGACCGCCACTGGTGCTGTTGACCTACTGTTGGTTGACAGAGGAGAGGAGGAAGGCGTATGCACAAGCAGAGAGAGAAGAGGAAAGGCAATAGTTTAGAACTGAGAGAAGGGACTTTCAATGTAGGAACTATGACAGGCAAAGCTAGGGAGCTGGTGGACATGATGCAGAGAAGGATGGTAGATATATTGTGTGTTCAGGAGACCAGGTGGAAAGGTAGTTAGGCTCGAAGCTTAAGAGAGGGGTTCAAGTTGTTCTACCATGGTGTAGATGGAAGGAGAAATGGAATAGGAGTTATCCTGAAGGAGGAGTTT
>JBBKCR010138589.1:0-21591 GCA_037577295.1 Ladigesia roloffi | reverse complement strand
CAAGATCACAGGTGGCTGAAGGAGGATCTGGGCGCTGAAAAACTTTCCCCAGACGCAGTTTCTCAGACAAAAACAGATCGTTCAGCAGTGACTGGTGTGCAGACAGAGACTGGTGTGCAGACAGAGACTGGTGTGCAGACAGAGACTGGTGTGCAGACAGAGACGCTGCAGTCTGATAAATAAAAAGAACTAAAATCAGCTCTTGATGTATCTTACTGCATCACGTGTGTTTATTTGAACGACACCCAGTTTGCTACATTGTAGCCTATAAAATGTGTGCCTCCCCAAAGCAATGCAAGGCCCATTCGTAAATCCATGTCTGGTGCCGGGTTTGGTCCAGCCGCCCTCGGTAAAAAGTAAAAACTTTTTTTATTTATTAATTTTTTTAACATTATTTATATATTGTAAAATTTATACATGATTAGATTTCTCACTTTCTCTCTCTCTTTTTCTCAAAGACAATCTAAAAGCTGTCTATCAGCGTGCTCGTGCACATTCAGCCATGTACAATGAAGTAGAAGCTCGTCGGGACTTCTCCAGAGCTGTGCGTCTTGATCCCAAATTCAAGCCTATCGTGCAGCAGGAACTGAAGAAGCTTGGGGTGAACCTCAGGGTCAAACATGTTAATGATAAGAAGAACTACTGGGCCAGCAGCCAGGAGAAGTTAGAGAAGATGTTCCAGAGCAAGAAAGGTAGCAAGGCTGAAAAAAAAAAGGAGGTGAAGTGGGCTGATGAGAGCAAAACTACCACAGAGACATCAGCAGCGGTCAAGGATGAAGGACTTCAGGCCAAAACTGCCAGCTTTGACGAAGAACAGGAAAGCACATTTAACCTGCCAGGCAATAAAGAGGGACAGGATGAGAAAATGAGGAGCTCAGACAGGGAGAGCACAAAATCTCCAGGCAAAAAAGATGGTGAGGAAGAGTCTGTAGATAAGGGACGAGATTTGGCCCAAGCTGAAGTCAGGAGAGATAGTCTGGACAGTATAACAAAATTGACCAGTGATGAGGCGGCCACAAGTGAAGCATCTTTTAAAACTTCACAAGAAGAGGCTGTTAAAAACACAGCTGGCCCAGAAAATACTAGCCACTTGAAGAGTGCCGATGTCCAAGGAGGGTCCATCAACAGAGCAAACACTGGGGAACTGGGCTCAAGTGTTGGGCCCGAAAACGGAGAAATGCTGTCACAACAGAGCAACAGGTCTGGGTGTGCTGAGAGCAAGAAACCCAAAAATGCACATGAGAAAGCATGCCCCAAGAAGGCTAGTGCTAAAGCTGCATCTGTAAAGCAAAATTCCTCCAAAATTGTTAAACACAAATCTAAGAAGATATAAATACAGTTTACTTTCCCCTTCTCAAACTAAGGGAGGTATCCTGGAACACTTATGCAGGTACAATAGACATTGTGTATAACAAATACAAATTTATTTCTCTGTACACAATGAGTAGAAAGCAGCCAGTAACACATTTATTTTTAAAAAGCTTTTCCTTTCAGAAATGTTTTTATATAAATAAAAAACAACCAAAGGAACAAACAGGTTATGTATTATGAATAAAAAAATCTAACAAATTACAGATTTAAATCAATGCCCAGTATTTTTGTAAGAGACAAGCTTGCTGACCAGGTCACCAAGGCCAGCATAAGTACTGTGACCTTCGAGTCTGCTACAAACAAAAATAATTAGTGCGATTTTAGTGAAGCCAAAAACACCAGACAGCCCTTGGCAATGGCATGTAGTATAATGTCACTCAGAGACCATCCCAGTCATGCTACAGATCCCAGAGACAATGTACCTACTGAGAATGTTTAAGTCCCATTTTTGGAATGATTAGACTGTAAAGAAATAGCATTGAAATTGTATAAGCTTGATGAAAAATCGTTCTGGTTATATCTGGAAAAACTAGAGTATGGCAGATATAGCAAAACATTGTGAAATAATTATGTAAATGATTTTCTACCAAAACTGGTCTCATGACAGTTCCAGTGTGTGTATGCTTCTAGCTAAGAAAATTTATGACACTGACCATTGAAGGACATACCTTCCTGTAACATTGAACATGATGTGAAAATAAATTAAAGTGTGTGGGTGTGTGTGCACCTCTCATGCTCCTTCTCTCTGTCTCTTTTCATATGTGTATCTGCATTTTGTCTATTATAAACAATACCCCAGCTTACCAGAAATCAACCAGTTCCTCTGGGACAGTTCCCACAAACTGCATTAAAATAAATGCGCAGCCATGTCAGATACATTCTACCTCAAGGAGAGGCCTGGAGAATGTGCCATGGGATTTAGACTAAAATGTGGAGAAGCAGGTACTGCTCCTTGTGTTGGGAGAAAATGACTTGGGACAATGAGTTGGAACAAACAGGGAACATCCTTTCATTTTTCCTCTCTCAATTCCCAGCAGCAGTTAATCTGAGACATACAGGGCAGCTAGAGATAAACCCACCCAAGTGAATACTGACAAAGCCAGCATCTTACTCAAAACTGCCATATTATTTCTATCTCATTTGCCTCTATTTTTCTTACTTCTCTCTGTCTTTACATCTCTCGCAGTACTCTGGTGCGGCAGCCACTCCAACTTTTCTGAAAGCCCAGCGAATTTTCTTTCAAAGACCCTTTTTCCCTTATGTGCATACAATAAGCAGGATCAATATCCTATCCATTACCTGTAATGGTAATTCAACTTCATGTCCTCAGACTGGAATCGAGAAGAAGACAGGATAAAAGAAAGCAATGTGATCTAGGGTTAGGACTTTTTATGAGATGTGTGCCTCTCTTTCTGCAGGAGGAAAGGCACAGAGGCCGTGCTGTGTCAGCCCCCAACTGAGATATGAAGGTGCATGTTCTCAGGGGGAATAGGTCCAACCTGCTTTCGCTCTAGCCCAGGCCAGTCCTCTTTGGTGAAGTGCACAGCAGAGGTCTGTCATTTTTTATGGTAATGCTTTCACAAAAAAGCACAAGCTTTTGTTGCGTTATAAATCTCCCTCACTTCCTACTGCACCAGAAGAGTTGAAGAGCCATAAAATCTCATCTGATCTTTTCACTGATCCTTTGTATGTAAGCAGTGATGTGTAAGGATGAGTGTGAATTATGTAAAATAACAGACAAGAGGGCCAAAAAAAAGGGTGAGCACTAGAGAGGGGGAGGGGACACAGTTGTGGCTGGGAGCACAAATAAAGCACTAGGGCTGTATTAAATAAATGATGGATTCTGCTAGCCTTTATGTGTGTATATGTACATGTGAATATTTCAATGTATGAATGAGCTGGCAGAAAACAGAAATACAGTAAATAAGATGTTGGAAACATTTCAAACTGAAAATGCTGCCACAGGATATAGGTAGAGGGGACTTCCTCTTCACTTGCATGTTTGGTGGAGAGGTTGTTGTGCTGTAGTACGAAAAGCCACACACACCTGCAGTTTCTACAGGCAGCAGATTAGCACAGTGAATGGATCAAACACTGGCATTTGGCACAAGGAGTATGTTAGTTAGTTATCACTCAGGAACTCTTAAGCACTCTCAGCTGAAGAGTGGAAATCAATGAGGACAGGAAAGCGAACCCTCCAACTGACTGAGGCCAGCTGTCCGTCTTCCTGCCTTGCATACACCAGACAAAACCCAGGTTTAGGTGTGCTACCTGGAGAAAAAAAAAAAAGAGAGCCAGACAAAACGTATGTTGTTGTTAAGATTATTCACTGTTATTTCATTTAATGTCATGATTATTGTGAACAAAAATATCTGTTGTTTAATATGAAACAGTTTCCTGTTTGCTCATTGAAACAAGCTTTGAAATTCTGTATAAAATACACGTTCTAAACCTGACCCTGATATCACAGATGCCTTTTACTGGACAAGAGATATTTTGTTGAGTTTGTTTTTATGGTTTATTTTTGATGATTCTATTTTATGTTATATTCATTCATATTTGCCATGCGTACGTCATTGAAATAAAAACAAAGTGAGTATATGTTGGAACAGATTTAGAATTTAAATATAGTTAATTAGATAACATTAATTTTCTTGTGTATAAATTATATTTATGCAGCACATAAATATATTTAAGCAGGGCAGTAAAGCAACAACAAATGAAGAGATCTAAATATTAAAGGTGTTGATTAATCATCTATGAGCATTTCAGAGATGTTGCATTAAAAGATACCACGCACCTATCCTTGCAGCAGCTGGCCACCCTGTAGTGTTTCTGGCATTTTACTGGCCAGGCTCAGAGGGGAAGACATTCCTTAGTTGCTCAATGACCTCCTGTAGCTGCAGCACTGTGTCTTGTTCCTGGTCCAGATCCTCCGCTGTGAGAGAATCAACTTAAGACTTCAGTTAACAACACATTTTTATTCATCTCTGTATCCCTTGGGGGGATAGTAAATGGTAATCTGCAGCTTCTGATTACTCTCCTGGTTCTAACCTGCAGCCTCATTGTCTGTTGCTTCTCTGCTCAGTGGCTCTCGCTGATGAACTGCTGACACAGGTGAAGATAGAGAAGATGGCTCTGATCCATTGGCTTCTGAGTCATCTTTGGGCTGAAAACCATGAAGAAATGAATAGAGGTAGAAGAGAGCCAGATGAGTAAAGAATCACAGCAAAACAGTTATCCTCTGTACACTCTGGATCAGGAATAGTAAGCTCCCGATCTGGGGATAAAATAAGAGGTAAACTGAAATGCACTTGCTGTCATCCCTGCTGACACAGGTTAACTCAGGTTTGTAGCTGGTGAAGCAGATAGGTGGTCAATTCTCAAAGAACACTTATGGATGTGCAAATTTCTGAATCTCCTTTTTCCAAGTACTGTGGGCTGCCTGATACAATATAGGCACTGTAGTACACCTATAAGTCACCTCTATCAGAACTGTGTTTCTTTGCCAAACAAGATCAGACTTGAAGGTTTGTTTATATTTCTCTGTCACACTAACATGAAGCCATGTGCAAAATATTGTCTCTGATTTACACTCAATTAACTTTCCTCTCTCTTTTCTTGTCAGTCCCTATTCTTTTTACTCCTATCGTTTTACTTTACCTGAAGTATCAGTATTGTCTCCATCTTATCTTTGTATCTCTTTTTTGTTTTCTGCATGACCTGCCCATTCCTCACCTCTCCCTTCATTTCCTTCCCCTGGGATGGAAGGAATCTTTAGTCTTTACAGTTCAGATTTATACAGATATTTTCTCTCATACTCATACCTCCCTTCCTGCAGTTCATTTGGCAGTCACCCTGACAGGAAGTAACGTAAGCTTGCATTTTCCAACCACTATATCAATGTTATATTTTTTGTTTTTTCCCTCTATTCCCAAATCTCCCCTCACTTTATCTGATACATTACTTCTTTCTCTCAACTCTCCCTCTGTCCCCATTCTACTTCCCTCAGTGAGAAACATCTAACACTCCATATCCCTCCTCCATCTTCACGTTCTCCTACTCTCTGCCTGCAGCCTCATAGCTCTCTCTTTCTCTCTCTCTCTATCTCTCTCTCTCTCCCTGTGTTGCTTCCTCTTTTCAGAACTCTGAAAAGAGGAAGGAACGTTCCCTAAGCTCCTTTATATATCTCTAACAGATTTTTTAGTGCTCTTTAAATTTCCTCATTCTAACAGACATTTAGTTGCCTGCCAGTAGTTTACAATTTTGTGCATCAAACCTGAATATGGGACATGCTCATCTTTTCTGTATTGTTCTAATTTCAGTTTACAAACTGCTTTAGTAAGCATGTATATTCTATGTTTTACCTAATTAACATTTCCATACACCCTGCTTTTATTTTTTAATGTCCATTATGTTTTAATATGGGCAAGAAACATGTAATTTACCTCACATAAGCAATATCTGAAAGTCTATCTGTCTCTCCAAAATGTTTGTGTTTGGGTCCTAACCTGCAGAAGTAGCTCTCTGAGCCTTTCTAGCTGCGACTCCAGTTGCTTGTTGTGGTCTTCCAGGATCTGCATGCGTGTCTCCAAACGGCTCTTATGCTGCCGGAGAACTCGAGCTTCAGCCAGGAGCTCCTCATCCTGCTGACCTGCCGGCGAGCCTGCACCACCCTCCACCAGCTGTGGAGCTGCTGTCGCCTCCTCATGCTTCCACTTAAGCCGTCTGTACTCACCCTGCAGCATCCTGCCAGCCATGAGAACATAACTATCAACATCACCAGCAGCCATCATTTATTATCACCAACCCCCATCATCTAAATTTAATAAGGTGGGTTAGAATATTATGAAAGGCCCTAAATATCTGTTTGTCTTAACTGTGCTATTTATTTTCAAAAAAATTGGGACTAATTAAAGCAATAATATACCGGAAATATTTTATGTTTATTTGTTGCAGCATTTAGGGTAACAGCAATTTTCTGGACTGCATACTCATCTTTCAGCTGAGCAAAACATTTGGACATGCTGAATACTTTGCATGAAGCACTGTATTATGTAACAAAATATGCATGATTATAGGTTGGATCTTCTTATCCAATATTCACAGCTGCTGTTTATTTATTTATTATTTTTTATTTCAGTTTCAATTTCAGAAAATGAAAGACATCCTCAGCTGGGTTTTGATGAGCTGCCGACTTGAATTACCAATTTTACTAAGATTTTACAATGTTTCCTCCTGATGAACTTTGCACCAGTTTATTTTATTTACATGACTCAGCATTTAAATTGTTTGTACTTTCACAGACATTTCTTAAAAAGGACAGAGAGGATACTTGGATGACACCCCAATAATTATTGCAATGACAATTCGGGATTTTTAAACATCAAAATTGACAGGACATTGGACTGAAATTATAATGTTCATTAGTGAAAACAGGAATACAAGTTTGCCTCATGTAGATTTTTTTCACCTGAATTTCAAGCTTGATTAAACAAAACAAATGTTTGTACACTTAATATATTTACACATGTACAAACCAGCGCAATAACAAACATCTAAGTAGACCATAGTGATAAAACCAGATCGCATGTGCAGCTCTGGCATCCTAAGTGCAGTATTACAAATTTGTTGACATTGTTGACACGTGGGTTTTGTCTTACTAGTGTCTGAGTGCCAAATTTAAAAGCAACAACGGCACATAAAACTCATCCAAAAGTAGTGTTGTCTTCTGTTTTCTTGCTAAAAAACACAAAAGGCACTGTTTTCGAAAATTCCTCTTTGTTGCCTCTGTTTAGAACTACTGAGGGGCTTTGGACTCATTAGTAAAACGAAATGTAGACTCAACTCAAATGTCTTGAAATGTCACTGAAGCAATTATAATCTTAATAGCCCTATTAAAACACTGCCATAAAACAGGCTAAAAGAAAAAAAATGAAAAAAGCCAAACAAGTCCTGCTGTTTTCCATTTAAAGAGCAATCAGTATATTAGCCGCAATGCTTCAGTATACTTAGTTTGAATGTAACATGGTTTAATGGATGTAGCCTTCAAACCAATGTCCAGAACCAGTGACAGTAGGAAACAGATATGGTTAGAAGAATGCCGTAAAGACATTCCTAATTTATGTTGTGTAGAGATTGATAACAGCAAAAGTTGCTCCTGGGCAGACTCAAAGCTTAAGGATCAGGATTTATTAAGAATAAAACATACGGTGCAGTATTATGTAGTAATGGAAAGGTTTCATGTACCAGACTTCACTTCTAGGATGTATTGCTGTAAAAGATAATCACAAAAAAGGAGGCCAAGAGAGCACATCTCTGTGATGTTCACAGTTGTTAATGAATAAACTCAAAATGCATTTTCTATTACTTAATCGTCACCAAAATGCAGATCTGAAAAGCTTCAAAATAAGTCAGGTGACTGAGTACGCTAAACAAAAAAATCATTATGCCATGCTTTTGCAGAGTGTACAGATCTTTTGCCAAGAGGCCAGAGTGGCATTATGTTGTGACTGCTTACCATCCAGTGCATTTAGATGTGAATTGTTTAATAAGCCTGTGTAATAAACACTGAGGAAGCAGGAGGCATTTTGTGTTTGCATTACCCTCACCGGTTCTCATTCTCCAGCCGAGCCAGTGTACACTGGAGCTCTTCTTTGTTGTGGCAGTTGATTTGAGCAAGGAGGTGTGAGCCAGGTGGAGAATCCTGCTCCAAACCGGGGCTGGAGTGACGCAGGAGGTACTGATCTTCATCCCTGAGAAACCCACGCCCCACCACCACCCCACCCCACACAGGAGACAATGCACACTGAACGACAACAGCCACAGCATATACACATACACATGCCACAGAGTGTACGCACATGTACACCCAGGGCAGCCAGGAAAAAGCATGTTCTAGCCAACAGCACCTTAAGCATTAGCATGATTAGCATAATTTTTTGTCCAAGCCTAATTTGACCCAATTTTGCAGGCTGCTGTTTTGTTGGGTTTAGTAATTACTTTAATATATCTGTTGGGCTTAAGTCAGTCTTAAATGGTTAGTAGATAAATAAAGTAATTCAGAGGGGTATAACACATAAATTACAATGTCACTACTGTTTACAAAGTTTACAATGCAAATGAGACATTGAATAGCTATAAAATCTACTTCACAAACAGTTATTACAAAAAATTGGCTCTAATATGTGGAAAAAAAATTTTCAACAAGTACCACAAACTGTCAACAAGTACCACATTTCTAACCTAAATAGTCTTTTCTGGACCTGTGAGCCAATCAGAATGCTTGTACTATAATTTAGACGACTGTTTTGCTGTCAAAATATACCCAATTCTCTCATCTTACCCTCTTTTCTCCTTTTTTTTCATATTCATATTGGCATTCAGTGGCCTGTCCATCTGACCACAAACGCTTCCTCTGCCCAGAGGATTCAACCTATCCAGTAGTTTCAAATTTATCAGAGAAAATAAAACACGTGTGACTAGATAATCATGTTGTAATAAATGTTTTTTGAAGACATTTATCCATTATGGATGAATTCTATATGATCAAAAATCAAAACGGTTTTAAGTGCTCTCAGACAGCAAGCTAAATATATTTAATTTTTGCAAATTTAACCTCAAAAGCAGAATTATGAATTATCCCACATACAGTCGTGTTTGATCTATATATTGTAATGAAATGCTGACATTCAAAAATCAATTATATATATAATTTTGTTTTTAAATCAATAAATAAAACCGAAAGCAACGGCCCCTAGCAATACCACCCTTGACCACCAGGGGTCCTCGAGCCACAGTTTGGAAACCACTTAGGCATTCAACGCATGTAAGATGGTTTTAAGAATACTGTTACATTTTTATACTTATGCTTTTCAGTTTTTTTCCAATCTTTTTATCTTGTTAAAGTATCTTATACCATCTTCAGATCATTTTGCTTGATTTAAGTCATTATGTAGATCATTTTGCTTGCTTTCCTTAAACTGCCTCACTAAATAAAATGGCTTAGAACAAGTAAAACAGCTAAAAGCCATTTAACTTGTAGTGTGACTAGAATTATAGTGTTTTCACTCGCCAAGCTGAAGCCACACCCACTATCATGTGGTAAATTGAGGGCTGTAATTGACTCACAGGTATATATTTAACATGATGTGCTTCATGTATTGATGGTAATAGGGAATTTCAGACTGAAACCTGACTGAAATGTGGTACGGAGCGCGAGGGAGGGGGAGGACAATGGGGAACAGCTGAGTAACTTTCCCTCTCTTTCTGAGAGCGAGTCCAAACCCAGATGAGCAGGGAGATCTCTGCTTCTCAGATTTGTGTGCAGGCATGAAGGCATTGATTTTGCTGGGAAAGAGTGGGAGTGGAAGGGCCATTAGAAATGCGATTGTGCCTGCATGCGGAACAGAGGTAGAGCCGGCATGGTGACAGAGATAACACACACTTTCTGCCTTATCGCTCCCATTCTTGCCTTAAGAAGCGGAATCTTCATGGAGAGGGAGCTGCAACAAAGGCAGAGTTGGATACTGCCAGGAAAAGAGAGTCAGAGAGAGGGAGCGCGAAGGAACGATGGAGCGTGCAAGACTGTGTGTGTGTGTGTTCAACTGAATTTCGCTGCTTTTTTATTTTGACACCACTTCACTCACAAGTGCGGCTGCTACAGAGAGACTCGCACTGGAATTAGAATCAAACTCTTTCTCCGAATTCATGAATTAGGCAATTTGCTAGCAATTAGCCGCCGTCCCCGAGCGGTTTATTCGCGGAAGGGTTGGCCGGCTGCTCCACTGCCGCCTCACAGAGACACGAGGCAGCCTTATCTCCAGCCACGCCGTTTAATAGAGCTCCTTCACCGAGCGCTTAACATAATTATTCACTCAGCGGAGAACGGGACTGACACAAAAAAGGGCCGCATGCCGGGCGTTCGCCGATCAGCCACAACATTAAAAGCTCTGACACGGAGAGTAATTAACATGGATTATCTCGTTACGATGGCACCTGCCAAACGGTGGGAGATATTAGGCAGAGTGTCAGTTCGCTGTCAGTCCTCGAAGCTTACGTGCTGGAAGCAAGAAAAATGGGCGATTGTAGGAAGTCTAAGTGGTGGCAGCTGAAAGACTGGGACAGGGCAGACCGGTCGGAGTGCCCCTGCTGACACCAGTTCACGTCTAAAAGTACCTACAATGAGCTTGTGAACATCAGAGCTGGAACATGGGGCCAGAAAGTGGCTTGTCCAATAAATCACAGTTTCTTTTTACATTTGGATGGGGCTATTGGATTTTTTTATTTAACACATTGAATATTAGTCTTTAAGGAGGGTTTTAATTTAGCTTTTTACTAAACAGTGATTTGAAAAGGTGGACCTGAAGATTATACCTCATTATACCTACAACATGAAGCTAGATAGGAGGTTTTGTTTCCATATGAGAAAAAATAAAAAACTACCCCATATTGGGCTTTTAAAGTTACAGTTATCCGTAATCTATCTGTGCAATTCGAAATATAATAACAAGTGTCATCTATAGGTGTACTATTAAGAATTTAATAAAATTAAGGATCCCTAGAAATAGAACGATCAGGGAGCATACTGACACTCTTTTGATAAATTCATACCAAAATCATTAAGAAATACATTTAACTGAAGCTAGATTTTTCTAGTTAGGTTCTTCTAGCTTCCCAGTTCTTTGACAGACTGGACAGGAGATTTTAAAAGACCACCAACGATAAAATGGAAGAAAATATCCAAAATACACATTCATTTGTTTTCATGTAGTTTAATCCTCACTCACCCCTTTGGTCAGTGTAGCTGAGGGGCGAAGGGTGAAATGGAAAACAGCTTTAGATGATTTCTACAGGCTGTGAGATATCCTTTTAGTGTCGTCATAGGAACTATCAGGCACTGTAAGGATTCTCCAAGACATCGATACTGAACAAGATTTGTTTTCGCCTACTGAGGTTCTTTTGCTAACAGCTGAACAGAATCTTTACAGTTCAGTAAATCCACAGCAGTAACAATAAGAGCAGCTAAACAAAGAGTTAAAAACTGCACTGTGAACGTATTTAAAGTCATCATTTCGTTTAGTTCTAAATGTCTCTATATAATGTGATTTCACTTTCTAGTGTGTAAGTCAGTAGTCCTAACACTATGAAACACAATGTACTTAAAATATGTTTAACTCTACCTTAATTTAGCCCTGAAAATATGCCAAACGCCTTAATTTGAATTAAGTACCCATTAATTTGTAAACCGTTCCCTTAATTTTACCTTAAAAGTGATTTAAGGTAAGAGTGTGAAACCCTTTAATCCTAAATATATGGCGTTTTCTTCCTCAGTTATTTAAGGGGCAAATAAAAAACAAATTCAGTAGTTTTACCCCTTAATCAGCCTTAATCTGAGAACTTTTCCACTTAATTTTCCTTACTTTCCTGGAAATATATATAATATATTAAGGGGTTAAATTAAGGGGTTTGGTTTAGTAGTGTAATAGCGTCCCACTTATTAGAATTATAAACACAATTATTGCACATTTGTAGAATTTGAAAGCTAGGCAGCTTTCCATTTCAGCAGTTTACCTCACGTACGAGACACAGGTCCAAGATTAATGTGATGAATCTCTTTCAAACTGATCTGCTATCAGGATGCCTGGGCTGTCTGACTACTCGATCACAAAATAACGGCACTGATTAGCCAAAGCTCTGTGTGCCTTCAGAATAAGGATTATACTGGAAACATGAGATTCTGTTATGATGTGTGTTGTTTACGCACACGTATTTTACATCTGTGTGAGTGGTAGTGTGTGTTGCTGGTGGGGTTTGTGCGCTGGACAGTGTCGGTGCTTCTCCCCGCCCACCTTCCTTTTCAAACCGGCGCGTCCTCGGCGGGGATCCGGAGCATGTTTACACTGCAGTTAGACCTCCTCTACACAGGTCAAACCGCTCAACACACAGAGCAGGAGACGGAGGGCATGGAAGGAGGCAGAGAGCGAGAGATAAGGCATAAAGGAGAGGCTGGAGAAAGAGGGAGGAATCAGCATCGCTCCTCAGAAAGGCAATGAATTCAAGAGTCAATTTCCAGCACTCGGAGGACGGAACCCTAGAGCTGCTTTTTAGCACTTGACACACAGTACTAGAAGTACAGGAATGAGGTTTTCCAGCAGATATATCCACCCGCAGTGCAGCATTCTTCTGCAGATTACTTCTGCCACACTTGTGTATTTCTAGAACACATTTCTAGCATTTGAATACAATATTCTAGTCGAATTTTCCATCCATTTCACAGTTCTGGTGCTTGTGTCCACTTGGAGTGCGCCTACAAATATCCAGGTCTTTCAGTGCAGTACTCCATCTTTTTGTTAATGTTTTGGTTTTATTACTGATTCTTACTGACCTGCTCAAACACTTGGAGTTTTATTGCAATTTTCTGACACTTGGAGTACAGTATTGCAGTATATATATATATATATATATATATATATATATATACAGTGCTTGGAGTTTTCTTGAAGTACAGTTGTCTGGGGTGCGTTTCCAGCATTAGAAACACAGTTTTCTAGTGTTAAATAACACATTTAAATAAATAAGGATACTGTATTCTAGGACACACCTGCAATGCTCAGAATGCCTTATTCTAATATACATTTTCAATACAGGAAGTAAAATATTCTAGTTTAATAATGATAATAATACATTTTATATACAAGCGACCTTCATAGCTCTAAAGGTCACTATGCAGAAAAACATCCGAACAAATTACACTCAAAAGGACATTTACATACATATACATACAAAAGGACATTTACATACATATACATACAAAAGGACATTTACATACTTATACATACAAAAGGACATTTACATAGAGTACAGGCCAAATGTTTGGACACACCTTCTCATTCAGTGTGTTTTCTTTATTTTCATGACCATTTCCATTGGTAGATTCTCACTGGTACGTAACAAAAAAAGTGATCTTGGCGAAGTCGGCTGGATACTGCCATACTGAGTCAGGCTGAGGAGATTTCATTTATGGTCGTTCACAAGATGGTGAAGGAGTGGGCCCTTGTTGGTGAGGGAGCGGACGTTGAGCAGCCCCAGTTTCTGGAAGGGTGAGGGTGGGAAGAAGGCAGGGAGGTATCAGGCCTGTGCTGTTAATGCCATAGCTCTGTCGCTAACGTATTTTCCGCAAGGGAGCCGAACGTTGTCTGGAGGGTGAGAAGGGTTATTATAAACACAAACAATAAAATAAAAATATACAAACAAACAAACACCAGTGATCAGCGGTCACCAGTCACACCAGCGTTCACTCACCGTCCAAAAATGTTTACATTTCAGTACAGCACAGTTTTTCAAGTACAGTATTCTAGTGCCGGGTTTCTCAACCAGTGGGCCGGGGACCACCCGTGGGCCGCGAAGGCTTTTGATTGGGCCACAAATCTAAAATCGAGACAGGCCATTGGTCCGCAAATGGTTATTTAATATGTAATGTGGCCAGGTGGGCCTTGGCAACGTGCTGGGAAATGTAGGGGGGGCCTTAATGTTGAAAAGGTTGAGAACCGTTGTTCTAGAACACAAATAAAGTACTAAGAATACATTATGGTTTAGTGCATTCCTTCAGTTCTTAGAGCACTTTTCACCATCAGGAATGCAGTCCAGTGCTTTTCTAGTGTTTAGAGTCCAGTGGTTTTATTGCTGATATTAAAATATTTAGAGTGTTTTTAGTGCAAATACCAAGAAAATTCTTACTAAGGGTTCTAAGAGTTCAGTGTGTTAGTGAGACTGAGAGCTGATTGCTGTACTACCCCAGAAACAGATACCCCAGGCTCCTCGCCCCCTCCCCAGCCCCCCAACCCGCCCCCATCCTGTTCATCTAATGCACCCAGCAGCCATCAGGAACAGACCCTGGCAGCCAATCAAAGGAGGAGCACGGAGAGAGCATGCAGAGAAGGGCTTAATGGGCATCATTATACTTGGCTCATCGACAGGCAGTGTGTGTGTGTGTGTGTGTGTGTGTGTGTGTGTGTTTACTCGCTTGCTCATGTTTGTGTGCTACTGTTGAACTTTGATTTGGCCACAGGCTCTGTGCCCTGTGAACCCGTGGAACTTCTGAAAGAAGCCACATCTGCTCGCCTGGTTCGAACCCGCGGGCAGCTGGTGCTGGCAAAGCTGCGCTTATGAGTTCGGTCTCACGTTTCGGAGAGTGCCTGCTGAAGAGACTGGATGGAATTGGCTTGGTGGAAGGTGCATGCAAACACACAAACACACACACACACACACACACACACAAAGTCTTGTGTGGCATTTGGGAAACGTGGAAGTTCAAAATTCAATCAGGAAATATGGACAGCTAGTAGGGCTGTACAACATATTGTCTATTATCTATGTCTATCTATAGCAGAGGTGGGCAAATCCGGTCCGGGAGGGCCGTAGTCCACCATGTTTTGGTGATTTCCCTCCTCAGAATCACCTGATTTAATTTGCTAGTTAATTGTCAGGTTTAGTGAGTGTGTTTGAGGAGGAGAACCATCAAACTGTGCAGGACACCGGCCCCCCAGTACCGGATTTACCCGCCCCTGATCTATAGTCTCTGCAATACTGATATGGTAAAAGACTGCAATATAGAAATGAAGCTCATATTCCATAGATGGACTGTGCGGAAGTGAAAAAGTGAACGTACATTTTCAAACAATACATACAGTCTCGGTACAGCCCTGCTGATGAAAATGTTCGCTGCGTTTGTGTATCCTACTTATTTTCTATGCGACATAACATTTTGATCTTAACATTCACACACAGTCCAGTTTTAATAAACAAGTGTGGAGTTGTTGGGTAGTCTCTGAATAGACTTGTGTGGTATCCACACATACACACTGTTATGTCTAAAAATGAACAAAACTCTTTTGCATGTATTTACTTCATAACCTTAGACTAAAACTGTGTTAATTGTGTTTTTGCCACTTATTTGCCTTTAAAGTTGTAAGTGTGTGTCATCACAGCTGTGTCCTCGAGCTGGTTCCGTGTGAAAGGGCTCCTGGGAGAACCCGGACGATCTCGCACGCGGATGCTTTAACGAGCGTTAGCGAGCGGTGGTGCTAACGTGTTAGCTTCTGATTTACAGCTTCTGACGCCACAGTGATTTAACAGTGACAAAGACTGTAAAGATGCCCAGTCAGACCACTTGTCCTTCGCGAGAAAGAGAGCGAGTGACAGTCACAGCCTCTAAATTCTCCTAAATTAGAATTTAATCACCTTACTTACAGGTGATATTTTTTATATCAGATCAATTATCTCATTGCTGCCTAAATGCTAATTCCTTTTCTGATTCTGTAGCGTTTTCATTGTTTTTTTTTCCCTTTCTGAATCTCAACAAGCGTATAATCACTGCAAGGCGTTGGAATTGCTGATGGGGGATTTGGCACATTCTCCGAAGCTGAAAATGTGGCATAGTTTCTCTGTAGTTAAAAAAAAGAACGAGTTTATCAGCCTCATCGGTTTCATTCACAGTGTCTTTTGGGTTCAGTTCAAACCCAGACGAGCCTGTGAGGAGCAGCAGTGTGTCCTGATTGGGAGCCCGGAGTCAGAACTTATTAATGTGGGTTTTTTTAAATGATAGTAATACTTAAACAGTAAAAGGACCTTGGAGGAGCTGAAGAGCGAGGAGCAGTGCGAGACAGCAGAGAACTTTATGAGATATAAGCAGCAGTGTGTACAGTCTAAACCTATGAAAGGAGGGTTTACGGTTCGTCAGTGTAACCCGTGTTTATCCGCAACCCCCCGTTGTGTTGTTTTCTGTCGGACGCCGTGTGAAGCCGCTAGATCCTGTCCAGATACATCTACGTCCCTTATGAACGTGTTTAATAATGCAGGAACGGCTTGTTTAGAGCAGAGAGACTGGGAGAAACACTTCACTCCAAAACTCCAACATGATTAATAATGAATAGAAGTCAGTAGGGGGCGGTTAGCATTGCGCAAATTGAGAGCTGCTAGCGATCAATCCGCCCTTCCCACGTTTGGCATGTCTGGTCTGGAGGGTTCGTTTGAGGGCCGAGAGGTTGTCTTGTGGACGTTACAGTGGAATTCATGTCTGCTGAACGTATAAAGAGGCACTTTACAGACGAACGGAGTGAAAGCGGTGCTTGTTTATTGGGAATTTGCACTTAATTTATGAATCATTTATCAAACACTTAATCGCAAACCTGGCATGTGGTTAATGAAGCAGTTTAGGACTTTTATGGGATGAGAGTTGCTAAACTTTTATACGCCTTGATCAAGTGTTTGTCCCGAGACGCAAGATAAATGCAAACTTGTCAAAAAGTCTATAAGCTTATTTAATTTTCATCCATTCCTGATAGCAACATTGTATCCTCTGCATTTCAGTGTGTCCAATCTAATGTGCAGTCGTCAGAAAACAGAAATGAAAATGTTACTGTACTTCTGTATAAAATAACTGATCTGATGGTGTTTAAAAGGCTTATATCCTACATTTTACTTTTTATCCCATATATGGCCTTTCTTTATTTTTCCAATCCAATCCAATCCAATTTGATATGTTTAGCACTTTTAGTAAACATAAAAAATCAAAGTGCTTTACATGATATAAAACATAAATATATGATCGTAAGTAAATAGTATACAATATACAACATAAATAGACATAAAATATTACCAAACACAGTAAAATCAAGTTACAACAACAAATCAAAAATCATAAAAATCAGCTACTCAAATAGAATTTAAACCAAGGATAAAAAGTGGCGTTTTAAAAGAGACTCAAAATCAGATAAAGAAGAAGCCAAGAAAAATCCTTTTTTACATCTTTAGTCATTTTAGAATCTCTTTTTTTATCCCTTAGGTTTAAACAAGCTGTTCGATTACTGTCTGTTTAGGATCCACATGCAGACGATCTTTTTTTCTGACTGGTGCCTCATTCAAAAAGCAGTCTAGGCTAAAAAAGCTGACGAATATATAGATGTGAGCTAGATTTACTTGAGAGTGAAAGGAATAAATAGTGTTTACAAAAGATCTGAAACAATGTAATTTAAAAACAAGAAGGAAAATTGGATTTTCCTCGATCAGAACTGACATTTAATATCTTTATATTTTCCACCATTGCTCTTCCAATAAGATTCCGCAGAAGACAGTCATTAATATTGTGGATGCAAGAGAAAGGTCATGTTACTGAAACAGATGAATAAAATTAACAAGCGCAGCACCATGATAAATGAATGGAAGATGCTTAGGATTACACTGTCTGCATTGAAGAGAAAAATAACGGCAACTCCTATTAATTATATATTTAGCTTTTATAGTCAATTAATTTCTTATTTAAATTAGCTGTGATCTGATTTGTTAGCTTAATTAGGAAGCTAGAACTCTTCTATGATCTTTAATTCTTTCTGCGTACCGATCGCTCCTTTACAGGGTGGTTGCGGTCTAGTGGGTAAACCCGCCTGTGAACCCGATGACCACAAACTGGCAGGTTCAAACCCCCCCACTTTCTACCGTTGTGTCCTTGTGTGAACCCTCATTGGTTGATGTCTCCATTAGCTGTCCCTGTAACTCAGGGGTGGTCAGGCCACGTTCGGTCCGGTGGTCTTTATAATCCGGTGTGCCGAAGATCAGTGTCTCCTCCATGTCTCGGTTCATGAAGTCACTGGGCGGGGCCAGGGGTGTGGCCAGAGGCGGAGCTGAGTATGCGGTTTAAGTTTGTTAAATCAGGTACATTTGCGCTGTGAATACCACATACACCAACGCGTGCAGGCGTACCACTTACAGCGATGACTCTATTCAAATGGGTCTTAGTTTAATGTCATCTGTCGCATCATATTTTAGCATAACTTGGCAAAAAGGAATGCTTTGTGTGTTGATAAACCCTTTGATAGTTTTACAGTTGACTTTTATATCAATTTATGAATTTAATACTTTTGTTGTCTGTGTTTTCTTTTTCTGATGTTTGTGACCGATACATTGAGTGTTTTTAAACATGCATATTCCATATTGTATTATGTATATTATTAATTTTAATCCCATTTCCAGTCGCAGTTTCTCCTCCCACCCAGTATTCCCAGTTTAAAAGCTGCAGGTCGTCGTGCAGAAACACAAACGTTCTGCATGTTCTCCTGTGAGCGACTCCTCTTCTCGTCATAGATTTTTCCAATCTCACTAAATACTCTCACTGGGAACAGAGGCTGGGGTCCAGCACAAGCAGCATGGACCCCGTGTTCCAACAACAATAATACTGGGCTGCCCGCAGAGGTGCCCGTCTGTAAATCGGCGTAGTGCACTTGGATATCGGCCGGTGCCGATACATTAAAAAATGCCAAATATCGGCCTGATATATCGGTCAGCCGATATATTGGTCAGCCGATATATCTGTCGACTTCCAGCCCAGTTCTGCTGTAACTAATGATAAAGTCACTCTGGATATGGATGTCTCCCAAACTCCCCTTTAACCATATTTAAATATATACCAGAGGATTATCCCACACCCCTCAACTTCCTCCTGTCCTTACAAAAACACAAAGAACTGCTTTAAACAAATCACAAATATTATCTAACATTATCTGTCATAATTTTAAGTCCATTCAGACTTGCTCTTTTCTTTTTTTGCTTACATTTTTCTTGCGGTTTCTGTCGTGTTCTCTTTGTTCTCCGTGTATTTCTTCTCGTCTGCAGCCTTGTGTTGTTTCTGATTCGCGAGGTTTAACTCGGTACTCTGTAGTTGAAATGACAGAAAACCGACTTGATCTGACTTGACATGAAACAGATCATTCATTCCAGCTTTTAGGTTTTGATCTTCATTTCTGTTATGATCAAACAAGATATGAACTGATCTGACTTCTTCGTCACCAATTTGCCCTCATAATGCGACCCACCAGGGAATCATGACCCACAGCTGATATTAGATGATATTGAACGTTCTAGATAGTCAGAAGTCCTGCTGAAAATCTGTTATGTTGAGGTTTCTTCATCCGGCACGTTTGTGACCTGGAACTGGCTCTAGTTTAAACCGAGCAGAAAACAGAGGGAACGGACTTAGTTAGAATCAGTTATTTGGTTCCTGCAGGTTTGTTAGACCTGGTTCTATTTACAGCCGTGGAGAAAACAGCTGGATTGAGGCAGAAAAGAGCTAAACTGAGACTCGCCTCTTTCTGGAGGATGGTTTTGACCCACTGCTGTGCACTCGCACAGTTTACAGGATTCACTGCTGGGTTTTTTGTTTTTTCTGCATGTGGCAGAGAGCCCCAGAACACTTCACAGTAATGAGATACAAGACGGCGGCACAGTAAGTGTGAAGAAAAGTAGAGTGAGGAGCGAGAGACGGCCGAGGAGAAGAAAATAATTATCAGTTATAAAGATAAACAGCCCCGCACAACAAGTAATATGTCAAAAATATTAGCGAGTAGAACACTGTAGTGTAGAGTATAGTCGTGTTCGGTAAGTGCACTGAGCTGCTCAATCATTTACTACATAATCGGGGGGGTTAACCAGACCTTTAGCTCATTTTGGGAACTCGGGATGTTACAATTTTACTAACTGTTGCTTAAATTGTGCTCCGGATCTTGGCAGTCTGTCACATAAACAAACATCTCGTCTCTTTTTGGAGCTACGATGCGTTAACAGTAATAAATAGCGAACTGTAATAAATAGCATCATTTAAAATCTGTGCATTTTTATTTTTTCTGCAGCTCTGGGGTAGCCTACTTGATGGGTAATACAGCAGTTTTTTAAATGCACATGAATTGTGGCTATACATCCCATATGAAAAAGAAATACATAAAACTTCTACACGTCTTATACTGCCAGAAACAAACCCTTATGTAAAACAATGTAACCAAAGGTTTTTAAACTTTTAAATCTCGCATGCATTTTTTTCCCCCAAATCTTTTTTATTAGCCATCCTATCTTTCTAAATTTTTGGAGAAATGAATCCAATTCGAGCATTAATTTTGATAATACTTGTCAAGAGACTGAGACAGAGGAGAAGATGAAATGCCATCAGGACGAGGCGTCTGAGACTCATCGGACATAATCAACTCGTGGGTGAACTCTACACAATGGCTGATTTACTCCACAGTGCGGTACATATTGAACGAGGGGAACTTTCCATACGCAGCTTGTTGTAATACGTATAGCATGGACATACTATAGTATAGATTACTGTTACAGTATAGATAGGTATTAGGGCAGATTTGATTTTAGTTTGATTTTTTGAGAATTTGTTATGATGTTATTTGCTTCTATGTTTTATATTCGGATCTTTAACCCTTTAGACCCCAACCGAATCCCTTAACCCTGCTTTTTCTGACATATTACAGAAAACATTTTCATAAAAATAGAAGAAAATAGCTTTTATTTTAAGAATGGTGTGTTAGAAGTATGATAATGACGTCTTACAGCACACACACATTCAGTTTATTGGTTTGTCTGTAATGTTACCTGTTAACTTTTGATGAAAGGAGTGGATAGAGCCCAGTCAGTGTAGCTACCGCCGGACAAACTAGTTTACAATGCGGAATTTGGCTTCTTATTTTCTCATATTTCTTATATTTCTGGAGCTTTTTTCCTAAGCCTGGTTAGTAATGGAACTTTTTATTTGGTAAACCAGAAGGACGATGGAAGAGTATCACAAAAAAAGCAAAGTTTGTATGTACACACACCCACCCACACAAACACACACACACACACACACAAACAGGAATCTGTTTTAAGAAATAATGTAAATAGAGTCATTTTTACCGTGGCATTGAGACTGTGTTGCTCAGACCAGCTTATGTTGTTGTTATGGAGATGTTGATGGTGTATAATGATGCGTTTATTTTTGCTACAGCGCAGCCCGTGTGTTTTAAAAACAGACTGTACGGTAGAAAAGTTACAATTATTAATATGTCATGTGTTTGGGCGGCTGCGTGTGTTAGTTGGGTGGATGTGTATGTTGATGCTGTGTGTGTATGTGGGTCTGTGTGTGTTTGTGTGTGTGTGTGTGTGTGTGTGTGTGTTTGACCCCTCACCCCGCCATGCTCTAATGTTAATCCGGTCTGGTGTCGTCTCCTGGCTTTTCCCTCTTCAATTATGCAGACATTAATCTTTCAGCACTGCAGCAGCGTAATGCAGCACACGGGACAGAATCAAAGCAGACGTGGATAAAAGAGGATTAGAGAGAGAGAGAGAGAGAGAGAGAGAGAGAGAGAGAGAGAGAGAGAGAGAGAGAGAGAGAGAGAGAGAGAG